>JAJJWW010004605.1:0-40367 GCA_023531295.1 Papaver armeniacum
TAGAAAATCACTTTCGGAGAAAGGACTTATAGGTAGGAAAAGTTTTAGCTTGAGGTATATTTGGGTACCCTCGCCTTTTCAAATTCTACCTCCGAAAACACCATAAATCTAAAGGAACATTATTCTGAGGTTTCACTTCTTGACGCAGAGGTTTATTTTTCTTCGTCTCTTGTGTTAATTTGTATTAGTTTCAGTAAAATTGGTATCAGAGACATTGTTTCTGATTAATCATAGGAGGATTGGGTAATTCTACATTAAAAGATGTGAAGGAAGTAATCTCTCCAAACACAATCGTATGCCGAAGCTTCATCTCCATAGATATGATGGCGAATGTCCAAAAGGATAGTTTGAGAAGCGTGAGCGCTGCTTTCAGCTTCACACTGTCAATGAACAACATAAGATGACGATGGTCTCAATGCATCTAGATGGTACTTGAATTTCCAAGTTAACAAGGATATTATTACTCAGGCGCTACCTTGTCCGATAATATTTGTTTACATTTTGAAAACCCTCGTGAAATATTATCGGATTGTTTGATAAACTGTCTCAACTTACTACGGTTGAAGAGTACTTTGAGGAATTGGAATTCCTCAAAGCTCTTTTGCTTAGTAAACATAAGGATTTTTCTTAGGAGTATTTCATTATGAGTTTTACTAGAGGATTGAAGGAATAAATTAGAGTTTTTGTACTCATGCTTAACCCCACAACCCTTATGTAGGCCTTTGCTCTTGCTAGGATGCAAGAACAAACTCTCATAATCCAACAAATTAAAAGTGAATAAACCTACTTCTAGATCATTTTCCACCAATTTCTTTTTCTTCAAGAACTTTTCAGTTCATAAATTTTCCTCAAAACTCCACCATTACTACATTATCCACTCCAATAGCTAATTATTAAACCCTGAGAAAGAGACCTCCCATCCCTCCCATAAAAGACTCAATCAAGACCAAATGCAACAAAGAAGAGAAAAGGGCTTGTGCTATAATTGTGATGAGATATATTAGCATTTGCAAAAGGAAACAATTGTTCGCGATAGTGATTGAGAATTCTGATCAAACTACATGATGTTATTGTTGAAGATAAATCTGAAGAAGATATTGAATAACCACGCAACTCTCATTGAATACTCTCACTGGTATTTCCACTGGTGATGCAATTAGAATCCAAGACCTTATCAAGAAACATATTATTTCTGTTTTGATTGATACCAGCAGTACACATAACTTTATTGATAGTACTTTGGCCCAACAGTTTAATTGCTGAATTCAGCCAACTGCTCATATGCTAGTGACAGTTGCAAATGGTGAAATGATTATTAGAATTGATATTTGTTCTGACTTGGTATTTGTTTTAACATGAATTCGAGTATGCAGGGCTATAAGCTTTCTGGAGTTTTAAGACTCTTGCCACTAGGTGGTTGTGAGTTGGTGTTGGCTGCTGGTTGGTTCAAAAAGCTAGGTGATTTACTTTTTAACCTTTCTAAATTAAGTGTTTCCTTAAAATATAAGGGTAAGAAGATCACTCTCACTGGGATCCAAAGAAAAACTTCCTTAATGATGTTGAGTAGTTCTGTAATCAAGAAATTCTTCAGAAAAAATACCGATGGTTTCGTTGACGATTTATTTTCCATTTCAGTTTCAAAACGAACCTAAATTCTTGCACCACTCTCTTCAATTTAACAACACCATCCAGGTGTGTTTGCAAAACCCATACAATTACCTCAAAGAAGCTTCAACCATACCATATATACTACTTAAATAAAAACTGTCAACCTACTAATCAAATACCATATAAATGTCCTTATATTCTAAAAGCAGTGGTACAAATTTTAGTCAAAATAAATTCTTCAATCAGGTATCATTCAGCCTAGCTATAGTCCCTTTACTTCCCCAATTATCTTGCTCAAGAAAAAAGTCAATACATGGAGATTTTATGTTGATTATAGAAAATTAAACATCCTCACAGTTAAGGATAAGCTTCATAGTTGTTGGATAAGCTACATGGAGCTCAAATATTCTCTAAGATTGACTAGAGGTATGATTATCATCAAATAAGGTTTTATGCCCGAGACATTCCGAAGACAATATTTAGAACTTGACTGGGCCATTATGAGCTCAAAGTGATATCATTTGGCCTCACCAATGCTCCAACCAAATTTCAAGCTTTAATGAATGATGCTTTTCGACCTTACTTGAGAAACTTTATGCTTGTTTAGAAATGTTAAAAAGCTCTTTGTTATTACTGCATTAATTTTATCTAAAGGAACTTTGTTCTTAGGATGTGTCTTCTTGACCTAGAGGTTACTTTTTCTTCATTTCTTATGTTAATATGTACTGGGTTCAGTACAAAATACTTTGAGAGTGGTATGCATTTGCATTAGACTTAGAATATAATGCAAACTCCACATTGTTAGCTGCTTTAGAGATACACTTAGAGTTGAGGATTTATAGTCTACCCATAATGATTTTGATCGCCACCCCAGGTTGTTATGGTTTTCTTCCAAGAAAACTTTCTGATTTACTGTTTTCTTACCCCATTTTTTAGCTTCAATGGCCACCGACACCTTATCTCTAGTCGAGCTCTTGTTGATTTGGTATTCACCTCCCTCACACACCAAGATAATTTCTCAAAATAAGGCTATAATTTTAATTTTAGAATCGATATTCCAACTTATAGCCAAGTTGAGTTTTATATTATCTGTTAGAGCACTGCTCGGTCAAACTCGCAAGCGTTGCTATCTCAAGCTTGTTTGTCAAGTTTAGTGATCAAAACTATAAGCCTTGATTTCTAGTCTACTTATATCTATGTCTTGGACTAAGATAGAATGTGTAGTTGAGCTTTAGACTTAATGGCGTTCATCAATTGAAGACGAAGAACTACTAAGGGGAGCTTGTGGAACTTCATCAACTAAAGGTATGTGGAGACTGAAAATCATCTATCACTCATAAGTCTATTTTTACTCTATCTCCTATTTGAGACAAAAGTCGTATAGCTATATAGACTTCATCATACACATTTGATATTTCGAGTTGAGTTTAACTCGCTTACATATTTCTCGAAATATGTGTTGGTAAGCTTTCTCTTTAACCAAGTTCATCTTATATTCTTGACGTAAAGTCAAAAGATGATCATGTGAAAATCACCTGGTAACATCTTACATGATTTGTTTGAGACAGTCATTTGATGTAGACTCGGAATGTTTCGTATTGATCATTCGATCACTTGAAAATTGCTTTGAAGTTAATAGTTTGTGTAAGACAGCTATCGTCGTCTTCCGAGAATGTTTCAATGATTAAAAGGAGAGTTTAGAACACCTAACCATGATTGGATTATAAGAATAATATGCGTACTTGCATATGTGTTGATCCACGACCGAAACTTAATATGCATACTCGTGTGCGTACTGGTTGGTCATGTAAAGTACGAGAGCTAGAGTATGCGTACTTGTACGCGTACTACCAAAGTTAGTTGAAGTCCGGGTACTAGAGTATGCGTACATATACGCGTACTGGTTTCAACTTAAGTTTGGATGTGTACGACAATATGCTTACCTGTTTGCATACTGGCAAACACAGTCCAAGTTCGGCTACTTAGGTATACGTTCTCGATTTCATACTTGAGTGGGTTATATTCTAGAATTGGTTGTGTCATGAACTAATACCAAACTGTGGCTATAATGTTCATGAATTGATTCTGAATCAACCGATTTTGCTTTAATTGTGTCTTGTATACTTCTATGAGAATATAAACAATTGAACAACTCTATAACTAGTTTCATTTGAGTCATTTGAACTAGTTGTGGTTAAGATGAATAAGGTTGATATGAAAGTGTTCATATGGCTAACTTCGGTTAACTATTGTTGAGCCAACTTGGTGTACACGTTTAGGTACGGTTACTCATATCTAAATGAAGCTACATTTTATTTGTGTGTAACAAGCTAAGTTCGATCTAACAATTGAAAGATATTAGCTTGAGTCTAATCATGTTTTCATCTAAACTATTTTCTCTAAGACTTGCTCGAGATTTATCTCCGATAGGTAAGATAAAAAGAAGTCACAAACATCTTCGTCTCATCGTTAGTGATTCAACAATATCTTGTTTCGTTTCCATACAATTAAGATTATTGTGAGGTGATTGATATTACTAGGTTGTTCTTCGGGAATATAAGTCTGGTATATCAATTGGTTCCTGTGCACCTTAATTTATCAAAACAAGGAACAAAAATCGTAGGTATTTCTATGGGAGACAGATTTATCAATTTCAATAGACTTTTCTGTGTCAGACAAATTTTGTTTATCATGTCTTTGACTTTGGGTCGTAGCAACTCTTAGTTGTGGGTGAGATCAGCTAAGGTAATCAAGTGCGTAGAGTCCTGCTGGGATTCAGAGACGTAATGAGCGCAACTGTACCTTGATCAATGTGAGATTGATTAGGTCTCAACTACATTCCAGTCCGAAGTTAACTTGTAGTAGGCTAGTGTCCTGGGTAGCGGCTTAATACGGTGGTGTTCAAAGTCGTACTAGGTCCTGGGGTTTTTTTGCATTTGCGGTTTCTCGTTAACAAAATTCCGCATCTGTGTTATTTCTTTTCCGTATTATATTTTTTATATAATTGAAATATCACAGGTTATGCGTAAGTTCAATCAGTTATTGAATCCGGCCTTTGGGTTTTTGATTGAATTGATTGACACTTGGATATTGGTTTTTGATACCGTCAAGTTATTTCTCTTATTCAATCAAAGGCTGCAAATTTCTATTTGTTTGATTGCGGATTGAATTGAGAAATAGAGATATAACTCTTTGATATACTTTTCTAAAGATTGAGTCTGACTGTCTAGTTGATTCTCTTGAAAGTATATTAGAGTTAGTCCATAGAGATTGCTAAACGAAATATTGGGTGTGGTTGTTAGATCCCCGCTTTTTCATTATCTTTTTGAGGTAACTCCGAATGAGTTTCTTGCTTGAGACTCTGGATACCTCGGTATTTTGGTTTGTAGACTTTGGAGTTGTCCAACTGATAGGCTGGGTAAACCTAGATAAAGGGAAGTATTAAGACCATTACCTTAATATAACATGTATGATGCTCCATAAAACTATATATCCATCGATCCCCGGGAAGGCATTCCGTTCAAATATTTAGCTTTCGAAAACAATGGCCCAAAATTTGCCTGAGTTCCTTAATTTAAGCCAAAGCTGCATTAACTTGGTTTTGTTGATAACAACCAATCGTTTAATTCCAAACCACCTTCTATGCGTGCGCAACAAAGGATATCATAAGCCGCAGTAAACCACTTACGTTTCTCAACATCACCCGACCAAAGGAAGTTTCGTATAGCTCGTTCACTCATCTCAATCATTTTCCTAGGCCAACGACAAACAAACATCAAATGCATAACATAACCAACATTCACTAAACGAACTAGCACTAATCTAGCTTGTAAGAAAACAACTTACCCTTCCATCCAGCTACCTTATCCATTATTTTCTCCACGACATATCTAACATGAATGTTACGAACAATACGTTTTTTGAGATGAACACCCAGGTAAAGATCCGGAAAAATAGATCTATCCATTCCCAGAAAATTTGCAATGATTATGCCCCTAGACGCAGAGCCACCACCATAATTGAATTTACTTTTTTATTTACTCACAGTTTTGGCCAAAAGATCTACCAAACTGCAAGGTATGCCAATTTCCCTTGCAAAAAACTAAAATATCATTGGAAAATAAAAAGAGTGTTGGGGCTACGCCATTCTTACTAACCATATAATCCATCTTCTTAGTAGCAAAAAAATTTAGAGATATTGCGATTTAAAATATTTTCAATGAGCACAAAAATCGAGGTAAAAAGAGGATCACCCCGGCGCAAAACCATGCTGCTACGTCGACAAACCCTCAGACTAAATTCTTTTCGGTACATAATTATAAATAGTAGTGGAATCTATTGACCCTCTTATCATATCTATTTTAGTCTAGATAACTTTTATTATTTTACATTTCTCATTCTAAAAATCTAAAAATAAATAAAAAATTTCCTGGTTAGTTGATTGAGAATATTAGTTAAAACAGAAATCCTAGCGGAATATAAGATATTTAAAACCAAGTTGCACCAACTTTCCGAAAAGTCATACCTTTGGAAAACCTCGGCAACAAAATCCCAGCTGACTGTATCAAAGGCCTGAGTAATATCCAACTTCAAATCGATGTTACCATGTTTCTTATCCACATCAATTTCGCCAATCATCTCACAGGCCAAAGCAATGTTTTCATGAATACTCCGCCCATTCATAAAAGGCACATGTTCTTCAGCAATCAAATTATCTAACACTTTACCAAGTCTTGTAGCATGGATCTTATTATATTTTTTGAAAAAGAAGTTGCTAAGACCAATTGACCTATAATCCTTGATAGCTTCAGGTGCATTATTTTTTGGAATTAGAACAATAAAACTGGAGTTGATGCCATTTGGAATTTTCTTCATCTCCCAACAGTTGAGAACAACCTTAATCAAATCAACTTTAATCACGTCCAACAATGCCTATAGAAAGTGCCAGAGAAACCATCTGGCACTGGTAGTTTGGTACACTATTGGTACCCAAGTCAAAAACCGCTTCTTTGATTTCTTCCCCACTAACCATCGCATCCATGGCCCACTATCCTCAGCAGAAATGCGAGCATGTTCAGTGTCAAACAACTTAGCATCAATATTAGGGACTCCCCATTAAATTCGTCTTTGTAATGGTTAACAATACAACAATATAGTCGGAAATTTCAATTTCGAGATTGTATTTTGGCTCCTTCTCGTACAGATACTATTGTGAAAGAAGGGCAGTATTTTGGTCGCCAATCGCCATCCTCCATCCAAGGGTATTGAAGGGCACCTATGCCGAAAGAACCATCCGGCCCTAGTGGCTGGACAATTTTGTGAATTTATCATGAGGCAGTGCGCATGAACCAGGACTCCCAAGTCCCAACCCAACATGTTTACTTTTTCCCGCGCCCCAAAAACCGCTTTATAAAATGCCCTAGATTTTATCGCAAAAATTATGCTCCTTAGGTTGCAAAATCTTCTTATTCCACTCCGAATTCAAAACCCTAAGTTACCTAATCTTCCAACAAATTCCATCAGGAGTTCGATTACTCTAATTAGGCAACCTCTAGCAGTAACAGTAATGGCTAGTCCTACAAAGATTATAGCTGAATACGCAAAATCAAACCGATCCACATGTAAAAAATGTTCAAATTCAATATCTGCAAATAGTCTTAGGTTAGGTTTACATAGTAAAGATCCAAGGGGTTATGATGTTACTAAATGGCATCATCTCAATTGTTTCCCCCTCCGATTCGCTTCAACCTATTATTCATGGTTCTGCTGCGAGTATTCAAGGTTTTTCTTCTCTGAAGGTCGAAATTCTTGACTCATTTTTTGTTTTTTCACTTCTGATTTTGATGTTGTTTTTCGATTGCTTGGTTTTGATAGTTTGTTTGTTTGTTTTGTTCAGATTGGTGATCAAGAAGCGCTTGAAAAGTTAACTGCTGGATGTGATTTGGAATCAAAACAGGTTTGGGAATTTTTGAGTTAGGTTTTTGTTGTGGTTTGTGCCTTCTTTAGTAATATGATATGAAGAACCACTGTATGAGTGTATGTATAATTTGTGTTTGTGTGTTTCTATAGCAATTTCATCCTGCTGTGCTGTATTCCAATGCCATTAAACCCTGAATTTTGTTTAGTATCATCAACGTCTATACTATCCCACCGTTATGGTGGTGTGATGCCGTGATGGTGAGGCATTACTTACCAAGCAATGAAAATAGTTTTATTGAAGAGTTCGAACTGGCCAACATCATTTTAGTAGCTTCCTATCTATTGTATTCTATGTCTACTTTTAGTTACGAGCAGCTTCTCACTGGTCTCTATCTCAGGTTCTTAAAGAAGATGAAGCTGCAATAGATGAACCCCAAAATAAATCAAAGACATCAAAGGTAGACCTCTGACTTGTTTGTTGTGCTCAACTGTATGATCGTAGTAAGTACATTAAGTTGTTTATTTTTTTCTCTTTCTTTAAAAGGTTGGTTAAGTAGATCTTGGTAGGGTCTTTCAGATCCTGGCAGAGTTTCCACCCCTAACTATATGATTACATTCGTCTCAGTACTTTCTTTAGTTTGTTTTAATCTCTCATGCCTCTTATTCTTCTGTTGTTTCTGCATCAAATGCAAAAGCCCTCTGCCAAGATCGTTACTGAGTACGCAAAGTCTGGCCGCTCTTCTTGCAAGAAATGCAGCGAGGCAATTCCTGCGAAGTCGCTGAGATTAGGCTCAATCAGCAAAGAACAAGGGCATGATGTGACAAGATGGTATCATCCATCTTGCTTTCCTATTGATTCGCAGCCCATCATTTCTGTAAATAAGGTTGATGGCTTTTCATCACTTAAGGTTTGTGTGGTTCAATGTTCTGACTGTTTTCTAAGTTCATTTCTAAGTTTTTGTGCATTTCTTCCTTTTCCTATTTTTTTCTTTCAAAGTTTCATATGTTTGCTTTTGGTTTCAGATTGTAGACCAAGAAGCACTGCAGAAGGTAATGGATGGATGTGATCAATTGCCTAAAGAGGTGAGGGCTTAAGCTATAGTGCTGCGATCTTCTGGTCTTGCCTTAATTTGTTAACCACGTAATTACTATTTGGTTTTAGTGGGACCTGTTAGAAATTGAGCCAATTGATTGAGTTATTATACTTTATGCGTTTGCATCCCACTAAAGCAATTCAGCGTGAACAGGTTGTGGTTGAAGGAAGCGACGGCCAAAGCTCCAGAGAATTTAAAGTGAGGAATTTTGTCTTTAAATGACTAAATATATGTGTATGCCGTTCATTGCTGTTTTTGATTTGCATCTCCCTTATCATCTTTTATGTCTTTCAGGTTCGTAAAACAGATGAAACTATACTGGACGAAGGAAAGGATAGTAGTTCCAAGAAACTGAAGGTAAAATGGTTATTTATTGATCCTTTTTTTTTTTTTTTAATTAGCGATGGATTTTCTTTCACTAAATAATTCAAAATGTATGCATTTATTGCTAGGTAGCTGAGTTGGAGATAGCTTTTTCTACTTCCGATGTCCAGAAACGGTACAAGGTTTGTGATATACTTGGTCTTCATTTATTTTTTTTTATTTTTTTTCTCTCTTTAGCTTTATATGTTGCATCGCTTAAATTCTTATCTCTCGTTATATTCTTTATTCAAGTGAAAGTTTTTAACTTTTTGTGATACAGGATTCTACATTGTCTCCAAATTGGAAAGCTTTCCAAACACTTATCTTTCTGGAGAGGGTGAGATGCTTTTCCCAAAATTTCTTCTACTTTTGGTCCCTGTTGCAGTCTTAAACTTCCCGAGTTAAATGATTCTAGATCTTGTACTATCATCTATGAGATTTTGAATTTCTATACTATCCTGTAGTAACGACACATTTTTCTTCAGAAGTATGCTGTTAGTTCTAACTTTGGATCGTGAATATATTTGCTTAACAAAAAGTAGGTTTGGCAACTGAAATTTGCATTACGGGTTCCTTTCTGTTCTTGCAATTATGGCTCTACTTCGCATGTATTTAATACACACTAATTTGATATGAGTTCATCCACATGGTAGCAATCCGGTGTTATTTGCCACTAATAATTTTGTTAATGATCTCGTCTTTTACCTTTCTCGTAGGATGAAGGTCTTCATGATTCAGGAATGATTGCCGCATTTGATTTTGATGGTTGTCTTGCAAACACCAATGTAAAAAGGTAATGTAATTTTTTTGAAAACAACAGCATATACTATATTGTATGCCATGTCCAAGATCACAAATGTCCGGGTTATGTTTCATCTGCCCTTTCCAATTTTTTCCATATCTGTCCTCCTTGCGATCCCATTATAATTTTAAAGTGTAATACAAAAAAGGTTAAAAAATAAGAGTTGTTTGTGTTCTTTCTGATAGCGACTTTAAAGGTTTATTTCTTTTGTTACAACAAAATGTTTTACGTTATGCATAATTACTTACATCTTAACCTTCATTTTCTTTAACTTGTTTAAAACCAGTTCAATACATTGACCATATGATGTTACTCTTGAACCCCAGAATCGGTGCAGATGCATGGTCCCTGATGTTCCAATCAATACCAGAGAAGCTAAACAACTTGTACAAAGATGGATACAAACTGGTCTGTTATTTGTCATCTTAACATTCCTACTTTCGAAACTACTCAATTGGAATATTTGCGAACATGCACATCTATAACTGTTCTCCTTCGTCTTAATTAGGTGATCTTTACCAATGAATCCAACATTGAGCGCTGGAAGAATAAGAGACAGGTAGCAATTGATTCTAAAATTGGACGGCTAAAAAATTTCATTGATCGCGTCAAAGTCCCAATTCAAGTAAGTTAGCAAACTCTAGCATATAGATTTTCTTCTGCACAGACATATCACATTAGCTAATACATGATAGCCGATAGCTATCTTTTCAAATACTAGTAAGTCAGACTAGTCAGTTGTGAAAGTGGACTGTGGTTTGGAGCATGTCATCACAATGTAGGACAATGTCTGCCTCTTCATATGTGCCCTTTTCACTGCCCATACAGTGTTGAGTCTTTTCTTTATCTCTCTATTTACGTAATATTGGTGTAATCATTGGCACATCAGCTTTTGAACATTTGTTGTTTGTCCATTTTTTCTTACTCATTCGACAATGGTGTAATATGGGCGATGATGAATCTCTTTATACATTTGATTTTAGGTGTTTATAGCTTGTGGATTCGACAATGCTGGTAAGGGAAAAGATCTCTTTCGCAAACCCAACACTGGAATGTGGAGATTAATGGAGCAACAATTTAACTCTGGAATCCCCATTGATATGGATCAGTTAATCTTCTTTCTTCTTTCTTACTCTCCCATTGATAAGGAAATAGTATTTGCTTACAATTTGTCTCCATTTATCTTGTTATGTGATTTTCATAAAATGGTTACTACTAGTGATCAAAGCTTTTAGTCTGAAGGTTTCTTATGGTCAACTTTAGGTCATTTTACGTTGGTGATGCAGCTGGGAGAAAGAATGATCATAGTGATGCAGATATCAAATTTGCTGAGGTAATTCTAGATTCTAGTGCTTTTGTTTTCCTTCTCTAAACACCATACTTATAAAAGAACCGACTTGTACTTTACAGGCTATTGGATTGAAGTTTTATCTTCCTGAAGATTTTTTTGCTGCCTGAAAGATTTCTGTTAATCTGCATCGCCACTCATACTGGAGTAGCTCCATGTTGGGTTGTTAAGTTTTGTTTGCTCTTACAGGCTTACCCAACTCTTAATTTTCAATGTAAAGATGTTCCACTAGCGAAAGTTGTCAGTTTCAACTCTTCCTTCTTTTGGAGATGACAACTAGTATTCGGTTCTAGAGTGAATACTCTGATCATGTTTTTAACTCTGGTCATGGTTCAACTCTTTTCAGACCTGAACTTTAGACAAATTTTCCTATTTATTTTTTTAACCCATTAATCAGTTTTTCTTTTGAAGTAAAAAGGTTACGATTTTATTTTTTTATTTTTTTTTTTTTTTTTGTTACAAAAGAAAAACAGAAGAAAGCTACAGAGAAATAATGTCGTCTTGAATGCAAGACTCGATACAGGTAGGGGGATTGGAAGAGAACCACCACATGTTAGAATGATGGTTTAAAGCGTACTTAGCTAGCTTATGGGCCACTGCGTTCCCGTCTCGTTTGTTAAATACAAACTTGATCTCTGAAATTTTCTTCACTTGATCTTTGATTTGTAGAGTAAGCTGGTTTAATCTCCAAGGAATTTGGACCGTGTCATCAGTCAGCATCCTGACGACTTGCTCAGCATCACTTTCGATCACAACTTTCTTCAGATTGCACATCACTGCAAAGTCGGCAGCTAATAAAACTGCTCTAGTTTCAGCCTCTAAGGGATTTCTCACATCTTGGGACATAGTGCCACAACCTTTGAATCTTACCTCAGCATCTCTAGCCACAACTGCCCAAGCTCCTTTGTAGTTGTCGAAGGCTGCGTCAATGTTTAGTTTGGTCCAATCAGCGTCAGGTGGTTTCCACTTTGATGCAGGCTTCTTGGGGAGACATACTTGGGGTTGATGTTCTTCTTCAGGTAGTAGAGGCATGGAGTAGTTAAACCAATAGATAGCTTCTTTGATGATGCTCTGAATGGTTTGGTTCTTTTCGTCAAACACCTTGAAGTTTCTATTCTTCCATAATGCCCACATAATGCAGCTGCCCATCTTGAAAACTTCATAATTCCCTTTCTCAGCTAACCAATCTGCGATAATTTGTTTACAGGTCTTACCCATGTAGAGTTCTGTTCTGCATCCAAGAGGGGAGCCGAAAAAAGTTGTAGCGGCCGCCGGACAATGGAAAAAGATGTGTTCTAGGTCCTCAAGGGCTGCTCCACACAATCTGCACTCCTGATTGATGCCAGTTGCATATTTCCCTAAATTTTTAAAGGTAGCTAACCCATTCTGTAACACTCTCCAGATAAATATGAGGATTTTGGGGGCTAATTCTCTAACTTTCCAAAAGGTTTTCCAGGGAAAATTGTCATTTAAACTATATGAGGTTACGATTTTATTGAAAAGGGAAAAAAAGTACAAGTAAAACAATTGAGGGAAAGAACAACTTTAAACACTAGTCTTCCACAAATTCCAAAAGTGACATTCTTAGTCTCGGTCCATCATCTTACCTTTACATCCCTGTGACGCAAGCTTCTTTTAGTAATATGTGAGAACAAATTCATAAATTTTTCCAGAATCAGGAAGCGACTGAGAAACACCCTCTATTTCCAGACATTTCTTAGCCCAAGACACAATCTTTGGACATTCTGCTTCAATGCTAAAATTTCCACAAGTCTCATATGCATAAAACCAGCTATAGAAAGGAATCAAAGCCACATCCACAAATCCAAAATTCTCACCACCGAAGTATGGTTTCTCTCCAAGCTCTCCTTCCAATACCTTCAAAATCTCAATATATTCTTTATTAGCATTCTCTTCTCCTTTACTTGTCCGTACCTTCCTTCCAGCAGCATAAAACTGTAGTCAAAAAAATAACATGAGAGTCAACCCCTGACCACAGAAAAGCATGATTTTAGTAGTAGAAATTGAGCTCATAGTTTTCTTACCTTTTTGTCAATATAATCAGCCCAAAATTTAGCTTGGGATTTCTGGTAAGGATCAGTAGGTAAAAGAGGAGATTTCTCATTCCAAACTTCATCAATGTATTCAACAATTATGAGTGATTCAGAAATGGGTTTTCCATTGTGTATCAAAACAGGGATTTTCTTATGGATTGGATTCATCTCCAGAAGTAAAGGACTTTTATCTTTAAGATTTTCTTCCTTGTATTCGTATTTGATACCCTTTAGAGCCAAAGCTATTTTTACCCTCATTCCAAACATACTTGGCCAGAAATTTAAGAGAACTACTTCATCTGCCATTGTTTGTGTAGAAATCCAAGAGAACTACTTCAATAAGCTCAAAAATGCTAGAGAACAGAAAACAAATTAAAGAAGAAAATTGTGGTTCTGTAATGTGGGAGTGAACAACATTTTATAGTGAATTATGAGGTACTGAAAATTTTAGTGATATAATTTTTGAACAATCATAACATATATACGTCATTGTTTTATCCAAAAATAAAATAAAAAACTAGTAGTTGTTGTGTTTGGGTTATTGGTTGGAGACTTGGTAGCTTAACTTGGGTAAATGATCCAAACGGCATCAACTTTGAGTGTATAAAATCCTCACCTAACGATCCAAAAATGAAAATAATCGATATCTTTTGTTTTTAGCAAGGAAAAGGACACATGCATGGTTGTCAACTTCCCTTGAATAAGAATATACAAATAGTGGATTGAAAACCATCGTTCACCAGTTTGGACTTTGGAACAAAGCAATTGGCAACGCAGTGCAATGGTAGCAGATGTCAATGCAGTATGGTGGTAAAATCATGGGCTCATGGCTGATGATAGTTCGAACCCCATTAGTGACATATTCATTATGGCTGACCAAAAGCAAAAACCTTAAAAATTTATTTATTACTATCTCTATTTCTGCAAAAATATTACTATCACTTTTTCTAAAAAAAAATAAAAATAAAATAAATTAATTTAATGGTAAATAATATCTCTAGTTTATTTATTTTATTATCGAAAGTAGTCGATCATATTCTATTAAGAACATATTAACACAAAAGATTGATTCTGCATATTCTTGATTAGTAATTACAATATTCTTATTTTTAATATAATTAATTATTATTTAATAAATGTGAAACAATATTTCAATTAGATTTATTTTATTTATGATATTTTATTATCGAAGTTATGGATCATATTCTATTAAGAAAATAATAAAATAAAAATTGGTTGGACTTTCTTGACCTGGCTTGATTGGGGTATACCCAATGAGACAAAATAGGGTCATTTTGAAGTAAAGCCAAGCCACCCCTTAACCTTGTTTTTTCTAAATGGCTAAAATGCCCTTGTTTAATTAACACTAAAAATTCTGATTAGGTTAATTAATTGAGTTTAGATTAAAATTTTGAAATTATGAATTCAAGAGATTAAATCTTTTATCTCGCCTTTATGAGTTCGATTTCGATCAAAAATTTTGTTTTGAAAATTTAAAAGGTCTAAGAGGTCCAGGTTTGAATAAGGTTAAGCTATAATATAGCCGTGACATGGTATTTGTTTGAATAAAATGCCGACCAATTTTAGCCGGCATGGTCCTTGGATGAATAAAACGCACGACCGTTTTGTGGCCGAAAGGGTCTTTGAATGATGATTATGCCGAGCTTTCTTACGGTCGGCATGTAAATATCTCCTATAACGCCGGCTATAATATAGTCGGCATACATATAATTTATGACAATGCCGGCGTATGTGTAGCCGGCATGTTAAGGATTTATAACCCCGCCGACATTTACATATACCAAAAGAAAATGAATATCGGAAGATCTAATTCACTTTATTCATGCAATTTTTGTTACTACATTGATTGAAACGGAGGGTTTACATAGAGGTCTACCCACAAAACCTATACAAAAACTTCTAAAGCCATCAATCTTCCTCATCCGAAGACGATACGGCATCCAAGTATTAGGGTTATCCTAGGGATTCTTTACGCCAAGAAGTGATAGCTTGCATCGAAAGCGAATGCTTCCCCCTTTTCCTCCAAGTAGCGCTTTCACGACTTCGTGCTACAAAAACACAAAAAAACTTACATATGTTAGTGGTGTTTCATTGGAAGATAAAACAACATGGGTTGCGTAAAAGAACCCCAAAATTGCTTACAAATTCCGCAATGGACAAGGTTAAGGGGCGAGTGTTAAAAATCCGAGGTTGGAGAGCCAAAAAAGCAAGTATCCCATTTTCGATGACTAGGTGCCTTTCATGGACTTGTTGAATACTTCTTCCATTAGGATTACCAAACTCGCCGCTAAATTTGTTGTGTACCCTAGCCCAAAAGGTTTTGGAATCCTCCCTTTCGGAGGATTGACGTCTAAGTCAATTTTCCGCATACCATGCTTTGGTGATTGCCAAATCTTCATTTGAATCAAACGAAGTCATTGTTTTTTAGCTATTGGGTGAGTTTGATGGATTGTATGATGATATGAGCTTTGGAACTATTTGTATGTTGTTTTGTAGAGAGAAGTAGTGTATTTATAGGATTGTACCCAAATTTGGCCGTTATAGTGCCCAAGTACAAGTCAATCAATGAAATTGTACTTGTCAAAAATTTGAATTTTGAATTTGCCGGCGAGATTGGTTTTTTCTCGCATGCAGACTACCCGTAGGGCCGGCAGGTTGAGAAGTGTATAACTATGCCGGCGTTATGATGGTTTTGGCATCAGTAAATTATTTTCTTCTGTCAATACGCTGGCAATGTATTTTGAAATTTGACTGCCGGCTATGATATGGTCGGCAGGGTATAAATTTAAAACCATGCCGGCGTTATGATGGTTTTAGGCATCAAGAGAAGGTAATATCTGTAACAAATCGCCCGGCGTGTTAGAAAACATAATACATCGCTGCAGTATATTCACCCCGGCTTGGTAATGATCTCGACTCACTTGCCGACCCCCGGTATGCAAGCATTTTCTGCTGACAGGGCCGGCAGTCTGACACTTCAAAACCTTGCCGGCCCTGGTATTGTCGGCATGGTGAATTAAAAATAACATGCCGGCAATTTGTCTTGAAACTTTACGTAGCTAAACAAACCTTTCATTCAACAATTAGAAATCAAACACTTGTTGTCCAAAATAAGAAAACATGTCCCATAAACCTTAAAAAACCATTTGTCCAACCATTAACCTTAACATTTGTCCAACCCAACATAAATAAATAAATTAGGAAACGATTCATTCACCACGAGCACGACCATGACCACGACCTCGGCCCCTTTTAGGTACACCAGCACTACTACTACCTTCACCACCACGACCACTACGAGCCCTCTTTTTGTCAGCATTCATCTTGGCTTGTGCTTCCCTCCTGGCCTTTTCTTCCCTCTTTAATTCAAAGATCGACTTGCTTGAACATTTCATAGGCATCCTCATTGTCAAGATTGCTAGCATAGTGAATGTGCTTGGTTTGCTCTTCAATCGACAAAGGCTCTCCTCTTTATCTCGCGCAAAACAACAGCTTCACAAAGGTCTTCAAATGCCCTTCTATTTTCAGTTAAACAACAAACAATTAATAGAATTATTCGATAATGTAATCTTAAAACAGTAAGAGCTACTCCAAAATACTTACAAGGAAGTTAGGAATTGTTGTTGAGTCATTCGATGCCATCTTCCTCTTACGAGCCAATTGTTCACCAGTCATTTCCCTAATCATAGTAGGACGAGCCCAACCCAAGTACCACGACATGTATCTCTCCTGAGCTTCATGACCTTCGGTCACCTCGTCCAAAAGACTCGTATCAACTTTACGGTCAAGTCTTCCGTTCCAATGTCCTAGAGTTGGGGGTGGAGCGTGGCGGCGATAATAGTTTTTGGGATGTGCTGCAGTCCCCCCTTAACACTTTAAAGAAAGGCTCAAGATCGAAATGGGGTTCTTCTTGGACGTAACCCAATTGTCGCATTACCCGATGTAGATCGTACATTGAAAATCCATGGGAGAACAACAAGGGTCCGTAGTATAATGCAACATCATCTCTCATTTGGATTAAAACTTGATTTCTAACATCTCGTAAGGATCAAATATTACCTCATCCATGATCAATTTGTCCAAGGCGATTCGCACGTTAATAAGCAACTGCGGCATATCCTTTTCCCGAGCACCCTTAAAATCTGTATCTTTGCGCTCTTGGCTTATCAATCGCAAGCTTTTTATTCACTTTGACGTGGGAGTTGTTTTTCACCAAAGTAGGGAAGTGCTCATATATCCAAACCTATGCAAACATGATGAGTGCCAAATATTGCATATTTATACATCTATTTATTGGCATTTAACTCATCTTTTGTGTTCATAAATCAGATATTATCCCAGATTCTGTGTTTTCTTTGTTTTCAAGAATAAATATTTATACTAATTAATTTTGTGTTTTTAGGTAATAAATAAAGCTCGGAGAAATTGAGGAGCCAAAAGAGCAGAAAATTGGAGGCAAGCGTCTATGGAGCAGAAAGCCTTAGCCCGCGCGCGCATCAGTTGCAACCCAACAAGTAGCAACCCATCTACAAGACATGGGCTCGAGCTATCCAAGACCCGAATCCAGACCCGATCAATCCTGAGCCGTGAGATTTGACGTATCCGCATCCAACGGCTGCATCAGTGTCCGCATCGGTGATCCTCTGAATCCAACGCTCGCTACAGCTGGCGCATCATTCCTCGCTACTCCCGTCTCACACCGCAACTACCTATATCAGCCCCTTATCCATCGACCCATCTTCTTCTTCTCTCTCTTTTCTCTTTCTTTCTTCCCCGACAGCTCTGAGAAAACCCATTCCTCCACCTCCTTCACCCATACCAGAGCCATCACCACCACCTCTATCTTCTGATACCACAACAACCACGCCTGCAGCCACCTTCTCCCTCTCTAGATCTAGATATCTCTTTCTTAGCTTCTACCATAACCCTAGAAGCTAAATCAGAGATAACTAGAGCTAGGGTTTCCACAACAACCACGCATGGAGCTCTGAGACGATTTGACAAGAGAGAGCACGATTCAGCGACGTGGGTGAAAGAGTATTGATTTTAATTTCTGTTTTGAGAGAATTACGTTTTGTAGTTCTTTGCATGTATAAATAGGTTTGAGATGTGGGTGAAAAACCTTATGTCTGGGTTAGCCAGAGCAGCAATTTAGATTTAATTTGTGTTATTTGTTGTTTTTGATGTTCTAGTTTAGTTTGCTAGGGTTTCAATGAAACCCTAATTCACTGTTATGATTTTAACTTTGCTTGAGTGTTCTTGAGTGCTTAATTTTTATCGATATCTTCAATTCTAGCATCCAATACTCTTCTCTCACAATGCATGCCAAGTATACATTGTAGTTAGGTTATAATTGTGTTGAGTGTCTGCACTCAAGCCTTAGAAATAGAAGCTAATTCCCTTGACTAGTTGTGCTTAATTAGACAACTAGTGCTCCGGTTAGTGCCTTAGCTGATAATTGAGTTATCATTAGGTGAAACTCCTTAGACAAGTGGTGGAATTGACACACTGCCCTTATCTGTCACAGGAACAAGAAAAGCTCAACTTAGTTGAAAACATAATAGGAGTTAGTGGTGAATTTGAAGACCCTAGTATTGTCACTGTCTTATATCTTAGTTACTATTTAAAGTCAATTCAGCTCAACCTCAGTCGCTTCGACAGCAAACCATATTTGTGTTACATTGTCACCTGAGATCAGTTAAGTAAAGCCATAGATCATCGTAAGCACCACAAGTCTCTGTGGGATAGACCCGTATTTGCCAGTTCTACATTGTAGACACCGTGCACTTGCGGTTTAACATGTAGGCATAAAATTAAACCACTTCCCAAGCCTACCAAGGAAAAGCTCAACTTAGTTGAACACATAATAGGAGTTAGTGGTGGATTTGAAGACCCTAGTATCCCCATTGTCACTGTCTTATATCTTAGTTACTATTTAGAGTCATTTCAGCTCAACCTCAGTCGCTTCGACAACAAACCATATTTGTGTTACATTGTCACCTGAGATCAGTTAAGTAAATCCATAGATCATCGTAAGCACCACAATCTCTGTGAGATCGACCCGTATTTGCCAGTTCTACATTGTAGACACCGTGCACTTGCGGTTTAACATGTAGGAATAAAATTAAACCACTTCCCAAGCCTACCAAAACACAAAGTTTAGTAAGAATCAAACATTAAAAGCATTTGGAAAATATAAATGATTTAGACAATACAATTACCTGGAAGAGACATATGTTTCCGTTAACTTGCGCAGTGAGTGCCCTTGAAGCCTTTGTCAACTCATTGTTCAAGAAGGCGACCACCGCATTACCCCAAGAATACTCATGCATCTTATCTAAGGGATCCAAAGAGTTGCAAATAATCGGCGCGACCAAGCTTCCGAACTGTCGGGGGGAAGATACATCGCCCATGATGTATAGCAAATAAGCTGACGCGGTAGCATTGATTCGCACGGGGTTCACCCTTCCTTCCACATCAAAGATTTTCTTGGTCCCAGATAATGTATCCCTCAGCTTCTTTAGATTAAACTTCTTGCTTAGATTACCATCCTTCATCGCAAGCATAGACTCCGTCTTAATCTGATCCCAACCAAACAAAGTGTTGGTCAATTTGAAGATTTCCTCCCAAGAAATGTTATTATCGAAGCCCTCACTGACTGCTTTTCCCTCAACCTAGAGGACTAGAATTTGATGAGCATCATCGGGAGTTATCGCCATCTCACCGAATGGGAATAACATTATATCTGTCTCTCCGTAGAACCTCTCACAGAATGCAGATACGGTAACTCTATCATACTCAACATTCGCACTCTCCATCGCAGGCAACAACCCGGAGTTCTTGAAAATCACTTTCACCTCCTCACATTCATCCTCAAGATCCCAAGTCTTAGTCACTGAACATGAAGCTTGGCGCCTCATGAGACGGATAGCATGCTTGTGATCCTAAATACCAAAAACACAAAATGAAAAGAAATACAAACACTTGACGAAAATTTAAGATAGTTACACACTTAAATGAAAAACAAAGACGGATTGAGATTACTTACGATAGTATTTTGGATTTCACATGCCCACGAGTCTTTGTATCCAAAAAGAACATGTCCACCATCTTCTGGGGTCCCCCAGGGAAGCTCGTTTGGTTTCAATTTAACCTTCAATTCAGAGGGAGGCATGTGGGAATTAGCTGGTTTAGTGATAACCATTTTCTTCTTCCCGGTTGCACTAGTACTTGCAGCTTGGGTTTGTTCCCCAACTTCTTCTTCTTCTTCTTGTTCCTCTGCCTCTTCAACAATTTCATCCTGAATATCCTTACCTTTATCTCCATTACCATCATCATCATCACCATCATAATTACCTCCTCCGACATTAGGCATGTTTTGATCACCATCATCATCATCATTGTTACCTCCTCCAGCAGCCGAATTTCTTTCATCACCATCATCATCGTCACATCTTCTACCTGATAGAATTGATTGGTCTTTATCTGGAGTCTCGTCTGAATCACTGGGTTCCGATGGTGGTTGATAATCATCATTCGGTACATGGATCTTTGTCGTTCCCGCCACAACGTATGCCCCTCGATGTCTTAAAGTCAAGAGTTTGTCACCAACACGAGGAGGTCTTGAAGGAGGACTAAGAGCTTTCAGAGCTTTCTTGTTTGCCTTTTGCAACCTGAACAAGAACAATTAAGAAAAAAACTATAAATCGAAAGGCTCAACATATATAACCATTCCGGCGGACTAAAGTCGGAAGGGTCGATATCTAAACAGCAAGCCGGCTAAACAAGGGTCGGGAGGGTTTTATTCCATTTACCTGCCGGTTTTTAACAATTATGACTGGGTTTTCAACTAAAAAAGTCGGCAACGTCCATAATAAAAACAACACCGGCTAACATAACGCCGGCGTGGTATTATTTAGATACCATTCTGACCTTTATCATTCAAGGCATCAAGAGACGCTAAAAAACTGAAATCCCGCCGGCAAGTTTAAAGTGTATAACCAACCCGGCTTAAAAAACAGCGCCGGCAAGATTATACGTTGAATAACATCCCGACCCTGTGAAAGCAGTTACAAAAACTAAACCTCCGGCAAGATATTCAAACAACGATCATCCCGGCCAAACCCTTTCTATGAAATCCCGGCAGGATCGTGAAACAAACACATTGCCGGCGAAATAACTGCAAATTCAAAGATTCGATTTTTCTGACCTAATTTGACATGCAAACATGAAATCGAAGTACTAGAGTGAGTTTAAGTAGGCCCTTACTTTCTTAATCGCACCATTTCTTCGTTTTGAGCGGGTTCAATCTCTTCTTCTTCGACGGTTTTTTTTACTCACTTTCTTTTGAACCAAACTTGCAATTCCAGGGTTATACTCATTGGGTTTTCTATTGCGCCTTTCATACGAGTACCCTTCCTCCGCGGTGGTTCCATTGATGAAGATTACTCGGAGTTTTCGAATCGACGATGTTAACGAATTAATCGACGAGTTTTGGTGGTGGTGGTGGGGAGGAGGAGTGTGTGGTTATGGAAGAGAAGAAGAGAAGAAGGAAGATGAAATGAAAAAAAAAAAACTGATTATGGTAATAGAATTATAAATGGCAAGGGTAGTATTGTAACTTCAACCAAATTTGACCTCCCCTTAGTAAGGTCACATGTCCACTTAAAATTGGGTATACCCCAATTAGTTTTTGTATACCCAATTTAATTTATTTTTTAATTAAATTTATTTTATTACCAGAAGTCGTAAATCACTTATTAAGAAAATTCTAACACGAGATTCTATATCAAATTATGGGCAAGGTAGTTTATATCGTGTATCGGTATCGTATCGGTCGGGTCCTATACACCTATACAAATGATAATATCTGTTTTTATAGGTGATACATCATTAGGATTTTTTTAATTTATTATTTATCAAACAAAAAAATATATTGATATAACCATAATAGAAAATAATAATTGTAGTAAACATACTTCAACCTTACAAAATAAAAGGTGGTTGATTAGAGCCTTATATTATCAACAACGAAACCAAACATTGAATGTCTGTTAGCCCATCAACATCACATTTACAGTAATTACATCCAACATAATCATATATGAAATTACCAAAATTAGTGGGGTTACTTTCTTGAACTAAAAGTTCAAGAAATCATAATCAAAAGACAAAATACATTAGTGATATATCAGTGTACAAGTGAAGCCTATATTATCAGTTGTTTATGGGTAAAAATCGTTTCCGCCGATTTCGGTAAATTCGGTAGGTGAGTGAGAAACTGGTTTAAACCCTAAACAAATGTGATGCATGTGAGTACTTTCTAGATTCGAGAGATCAATCTGTACAAGTCCGGCCTAAACCAAGAAATGGCCGTTCCAGCCTTGCTTCGGTCACAAAGTGGAGGAGAAGGGTTGATTTGGGGAGGGAAGAGAAAGGTGTTGAGGCCGAGAATAGTGGGAGAGTAGTATCTCGACTTGTATCAGAAAGTGAAAGCTTAGGAAGCTTTCAAGAGACGGAAGCTTTTGGGAGAGCTTGCAAAGTTGCCTTTCTGAGAGTGTGGTATTTTTCTCCTGACCGGATCTTGTTGTCCGGTGGAAATAGGTAAGACCTATTTATACAAGTCGAGGCTGAAACGTACCCTGGCATCATGAAGGAAGAGAGTAAAGGGTGAAATAATGGGAGGAGGTGGTAACCGCAAGGTGTTTATGGGTGAAAACGTTTTCACCATTATTTCCTCATTTATTTGACCGTTTTATTCCTATTCACGCTTTTTTAATGTGAGCGTAGTGTACGCTGCATGCTGTGAACGCCAAACCAAAACCCTAGAAAGCATCCCCCAGTTTGTGTTGATGTCTCGAGTGTTGGTCGCATCTTGAGTGCAAGTGGCGCTGCTAGAGGCACGTGTGGCATGTGCCACTGGCATGTGCGGAATGCCTTTGTTACGGGTTGCACTTTGAGTGCAAGTGGCAATGCCAGAGCTGCGAGTGGCGTGTGTGGCATGTGCCAATGGCATGTGCGGAATGCTTGTACGTTGAGTGTAAATGGAAATGCCAGAGCTGCTAGTGGCGTGTATGGCAAGTGCCAATGACGTGTGCGGAATGCCTTGATGGTAGGTTGCACGGTTTTCAAGTTAGGCTACCAGCGTGCGTGTTTGGCATGTGTCAATGGCATGCGTGGCCAATTTGGGTCGCGCCCTGGTAGGAAAAGTTACCAGCGAGCATGTTGGCATGTGCCAATGGCATGCGTAGGAAAAGCTACCCAAATTGGCATGTGCCAATGGCATGCGTGGCCAATTTGGGTAGGAAAAGCTACCGGCGAGCGTGTTGGCATGTGCCAATGGCATGGCATGCGGGAAAAGCTACCAATGGCGTGTTGGCATGTGGCATGCGCGATTTGGGGTCGCACCGTAGGAAAAGCTACCAATGAGCATGTTGGCATGTGCCAATGGCATGCGTGGCCAATTTGGGTCGCGCCCGGTAGGAAAAGCTACCAACGAGCGTGTTGGCATGTGCCAATGGCATGCTCGGCCATTAGGGCCGCGCCACCGGTGAGAAAAGCTACCAACGAGCGTGTTGGCATGTGCCAATGGTGTTGGCATGTGCGTGTTGGCATGTGCCAATGGCATGCGTGGCCAATTTGGGGTCGCGCCTTTGAGTAGGAAAAGCTACCAACGAGTGTGTTGGCATGTGCCAATGGCATGCGTGCCAATTTGGGTGGCATGTGCCAGCAGCGTGTTGGCATGCCAATGGCATGCTCGGCCATTAGGGATCGCGTCCTGGTAGGAAAAGCTACCAACGAGCGTGTTGGCATGTGCCAATGGCATGCGTGGCCAATTTGGCATAGGTTGCATGATTTGCAAGCCTATGCGTGGGCGCCATTTTGGCATGGCATGGCTAGGGCCAAGGTAAGGGTGCTTGGCTTGGCGTGGCGTGACTAGAGTAGCTAGGGCCACGGCGAGTGCGTTTGGCATGGCAATGGCTAGCTCGGTCTAAGTGTGGCTGGCATGATTTGCCATTGGCACGAAGGTGGGCGCCATTTAGCATGGTTGGCATGCTTTGGTAAGCGTTTGGTGTGGTCGCATGATTTGCCATAGCAGAGGCGTTTGGCATGGCGGCTAGCTTGGGCTAGGTGTGGTGGCATGATTTGCCATTGGCACGGAGGTGCGGCTAGCATGGTTGGCATGCTTGCGCGTTTGGTATGGCTGGCATGATTTTCCATTGGCATAGAGGTGCAGCTAGCATGGTTGGCATGCTTCGGCGCGTTTGGTATGGCTGGCATAATTTGCCATTGGCATAGAGGTGCGGCTAGCATGGTTGGCATGCTTCAAGACGTTTGGTATGGCTGGCATGCTTTGCCATTGGCATAGAGGTGCGGCTAGCTTAGGATAGGTGTGGCTGGCATGATTTGCCATTGGCACGGAGGTGCGGCTAGCATGGTTGGCATGCTTTGGCGCGTTTGGTGTGACTAGCATAGATAGGGCCAAGGCAGAGTGCGTTTGGCATGGCGCAGCTAGCTTGGGCTAGGTGTGGCTGGCATGATTTGCCATTGGCACGGAGGGGAATTAGGGTTTTGTTCGTTGTAACCCTAATTTGAAAAAATGTCCCCTATTAATTACTGACTACATGCATTAAATGTCCTAATAAATGTGTCACCGGTGACATTAGGTTATTTGGGGTTTTACGATTTTACCCTTTGTTTAAAAACCACCATCAACATTAAGTCCCCTGCTTAGCTCGGAACATGAGCTTTATTGCGAGGTAAGCATAAGATGGTGACAAATTATCAACAACAAATCGTAAAGAGAATTGAGGAGGCTTGTCTGACCTTTTTTATAAATAGGATTTGGAATCCTTGCCTCTCGGCGCTTTACGCAAATCGGGAGGTCGGCACAATTGGGTAGTTAACGTCGTGAGAGACGGAAGTCGGGTGGCATTGAGAAGTTGTTGTGAGTTGGGAAAGCGAGCGTGCTAGGCTGGTGGGGGGCACAAAGTAGGAAGTCGATCGTGCTAGTAGTCAAGGTGACCGCGCAAGATGGGGAAGCTGAGCGTGCTAGCTGGCGGGACCGGCGCAAGATGGAGAAGCTGAGCGTGCTAGATGGCGTGACTTGCGCAAGATGGGGAAGTTTGGGGAGATGCGCGAGCTTGATAGGACCGGTGAAAACAAGGAGGGAGTAAGTGTTTCTACGGAGATAGCAAAGTTTCCTTATTTTGCCTTCCTTCACGCGCTTTGGCTTCAATCGGGGCATCATCCATGCCAAAAAAAAAAAATCTGGAAGCGTTATGTCCATCATTACTTCCTTTCCTTGTTTAAGGTTCCGTATTCATACCCAACGTAATTGCATCATCTCTCTCGTTTGAGAAAGGGTTCTTCTTGTTGAGTTTCTCTCTTTGCCTAGAGACGAATCATCCTCTAAATGCATTGATTCTGGTCCGACTCTTGCAAAACCACCCCGATTAGGGTTATTCGGGCTAAGAAGATCATACCGGTATGTTTTCTTCTTCTTCTCTGTTCGTGTTATTATCCTTTTTATATGTGTATAGATAGGGTGGAACTTGATCATTTTTCCCATTTTTTGCAGTGTATGATGGGACCCTCCGGGGATGGCCGCGCCTTTAACTCTTTGGAGAAGGACTTCATAATTAGCGGAGATCGATCTTCTTCTCTTGAGGAGGCATTGGTTGGGATTGAATCTCTGTTCCATGAAGCTAGTGAAATCATTAAGGACCTCCCTTCCATCTATCCCCATGAAGAACAGGTGCATGTTCGGACTTCCTTGGGTTCAGTGAGCATGGAGGAGGGGCGAGAGAACGAGGAAGAGTCTTGGCATATTGAGAAGCTTCGGTGCGGCAAAACCTTTCTTCGGTCCGGGTATGGTGCGGATCGGACTGTTTCTAGGTCGAAGCGACGGAAGAGCGAACGTGTGAGGCTCTTGGAGGAGAGCGCCATGATTCTTGATTTTGATGCGGATGAATCAAAAAGATTTCTTCGAAGTGTCAATGAGAAAACCTTCGAAGGAGCATATGAAGGAAACGAAATAGCCTTTGAAGTTGATGCTAAAGGTGTCGTTGGTGATATCGGAGGGGTCATGGTGGCGTATGCTGGACCGGTCGTCGGGGAGGACACTGCTGCTGCTGTGGTTGCTTCGGGATGGGATGTTGAGGTTGGTGCTGCTAACACCGTTGAATGGAACTTTTGTTGCTCGAAGGATTGATGGGGGAAGTGCTTTAAGATATCCTTGCCCGAGGGGACTTGTGCTCCACCCTTCGAGGGCTAGTTCCTCCCTTTTGTTATTTCTGTTAGCTGCTTAGTTCCCCTGATGTTTTTTTTTTTTTTTTTTTTTTCGTAAACTCATCTTTACCTTCTTCTTCATCAGTCAACATTTTGCTTCATATATATTTTTTTGAAAGAGGTTGTGGTATGATGGCTCTTCAATGGTTTTCTGGGTTTATCTGATGTATTTCTCTAATATCTGGAGAATTTGCTTGGAAAGAGATGTATTTATGTTTTTTTTTTTTTTTTTTTTTTTTTTTTTGACGGAAAAGGGAATCCCAGGAAAAAAGATACAAACGGTGTATTCATCTTGGGGGAGTACAACTACTAAGAGGAATTGTTAAAGGAAATACTAAAGGGGAGTGATCGGGAGGTACAACATTTTAGGGATTGGAGACCTTAAGCCATCGCGAGTGAATTATCACGCCTTCAGGTGTGTCTGCATTGATGAGCTTGCAATATCCTCCCAAAAGGGTATCGCAACCAGATACAGCCTCGTCTTCTTTTTCATCGGGCGAATCAGTTTGAACAACCATTTTTACAGTCATCCTCCCAACTTGAAACGAGCTTTCCTTAACAACTACATCTCCGATTGAAAACGGGTTCGGACGTCGTGCAACCGTTTTGAGTCTTGGCTTCGTTGGTTTCAATAGAAGTTTCCAAGCTTCTTGCAAAGTGTTCAAATGGTCCAGCTCCCCATTCACATTTCTTTGGCGTTCGTGCGATGTCGCGCCGAGTCCCCATGACGGAATGGGGGAAGGAAAGACTGGTTGCAGAAAAGGTTGCTCGGTCAGACTTACTTGCATTTGAAAATCATGAGATAGCGCCAACGGGTCCTCTCCGGATATCTGGGTTCCTTCAATAGCTCGTTGATGCGATAACCAGTGGGATGATTTTTTGGGAATTCCTTCGGGCGTGGACGTCAGCAGAGGGTGTACATCCAATTTCGCTTTGTTGTCGAGCACCCATAATCATCCCAATATCATGTTGTGATCTAGTTCTTTGACAATGTGGAATTTGCTATGTGTTATATCGTCTCCCATCTTGATCTCTAGGTTGATGTAGCCATGCGCGTTCAAAGTTTCTCCTCTCAAGTTCTTAATCACGGACGGGGAATAGGTAGCGTCTTGTTTTGTAAATCCTGCTGCCTTTAGTGTCTTGAAAGTAATGATGTTGTGGTCAGAGGTCGTGTCGATGAGCGTGTCGTAAAATTGTTACCTCTTAAACGGGACTTGGTCGCGAGTCCCGGTTCTCCTTTTGGTTCCGCTTTGTTTGGAAAGCTTGGGCCCTTGGCGTGGTTTCCGAGGAGAGAAAAGTCGTTTGCGGATACAACACGATTGAGAGCTGCGAAGATATCTTGGCGCTGCACCTTGGAAAGATAGAGAATTTTGCATACATGTTGCATCATGGATTGTACAGTCTCGTGCACGGAGTCCCCAATGGACCCGCAGTTTCTTATTGGGAGTGGGTCTCGATGCACTCTTTCGTCTCCTAGTTGGAGTCCTCCCGCTTCTATCCTTTCTTTGAAAATATGCTTTAGTCTGTTGCAATCGCTGGTCGGGTGGTGAACGAACTGTGGTAGTGGCGATTTGGGGTTCGCCATCTCAGCCTCAGTTGGTGGACGTCTAGGAGGTGGCGGTCTGATAATATCATCTTGAACCCGGGCTTCTAGGAGGTTAATCACCTCCTCGATGGGAAACGGGAAATCAAGGGTATTTCCTTCGGTCTCATGATCTTTGAATGGGAGTTTTGGTGACGGTCTTTCGTGGTGGGGGTTCCGTTGCGCGGCGCTTCACGTTTGGTTGGTGTCTCGTAGTTGGGGCTTTCCTTTTTCCCCTTTCGTTTACTATGTTCACGGAGGATGAGCCGACATTAAATTGCTTGCCGATGAGGCGTCTACTCCCGCGAGTTTCGCGCGTGTCTTGATTCGAGTTAGCCTAGCTCTTCCATTAATCTTTGGTGTTGTTGTTGCGCATCGTCCGCGGCTTCATGGAGTTCGGAGAATGTTTGGAAGCGCAAGTTTTCTAGCCGGTCTTGCTGTAAATAGGAACCATACCATTGATGCATGCGTTCACTCGTTTGTTGCTCGGTCACGTTTGGATCGTGACGATCGAGTGCTTGAACCCCGAACCTCTTGGACGAAATCATTCGGATGTTCGTTATCCCATCGGGTACATTCTTCCGAGGTCCGAGAAAGTAACTTGTTGAGACACGAAGAAGTATTTCTTATAAAACGCAATGACCATGCTACTCCAGTTGGGAATGCTTTGTTCGGTGGGATGCTGTTGTACCATGTATACGCCCTTCCAGTAAGTGATTTTGAGAATTCCCTTAAACGAAGAATGTGATTATATTCATGTTCACCTAGGGATTCCAGGAAACGGGAGACATGCTCATGTGCATTCCCGGTACCATCGTACATGGTAAATTGAGGAGAAGAGTACCCCTTGGGAGAGGGATTCTCTGCATTTCGGATGGGTATGGGGGTTGGTGATGATGCACGTACAATTCGTCATTCTTGATTCGGTTGCGGAGAAGTTGTTCCGGATCTTCTCGCGTGACGGTTGGGCGGCTGATTTCTTTCCAACGGGATTCTAGCACGAGTTTCCTCATCCGTGGAGGCGTGCTCCGCGTAGGAGGTGCCGGCGTCGGGGTTGTTGGATACGTTCCTAAGCGGCTCACGGAGGACGCGAATCACGTGGTAGTCGCTCTGTCGGGGTCTTGATAAAGACAGTACCTCTTTGCGTTGAAACCATGTCGTCGGGCTCTGGCGAGCATCTCTGTCGTTCCATCAAATCGGCGATGGTGACATAAGGACGACTTCCTCTGGTCCCTCCGGTCTCTCGTCCGTCGGCGGGGTAGTTGGAACCTTAGTTGTGGTCGGAGGCGCCATGCTAGACGAAGCATTAGGGGCGAGCGGCGGCTCCGGACCCGGTGACTGGTGGCGTGACACCCGAAGAGATATTTTCGTTGCCGTGATTAGAGGGTTGTGCAGAGACACTAGAGGAGGCAGCGGCTCTTGCCCTGGTGATTGGCGGTGCTACGCTTGAGGGAGTGCATTCGATGTTACTGTAGTCAGCAGGTGATGCAACAACGTTATTGGGAGAGACGCTAACATCGGGGGTGTATTTATGTCTTTGGTATTCTCGACAAACCGCTCCGGACACTGAGTTCCACCATGTTGGGATTTGACGTTCTCAGAAACAAAATCGGAGAGTCGGAGTTGGTGTTGTAACCAATAGATCAATCCTCCCGTTGAGTCGCCAATTGTTTATGGGTAAAAATCGTTTCCGCCGATTTCGGTAAATTCGGTAGGTGAGTGAGAAACTGGTTTAAACCCTAAACAAATGTGCTGCACGTGAGCACTTTCTAGATTTGAGAGATCAATCAGACAAGTCCGGTCCTAAACCAAGAAATGACCGTTCCAGGACTTGCTTCGGTCACAAAGTGGAGGAGAAGGGTTGATTTGGGGAGGAAGCAAAGAAAGGTGTTGAGACCAGAATAAGTGCAGGAGAGTAGTGTCTCGACTTGTATCGAAAAGTGAAAAAGATTCGGAAGCTTGCAAGAGATGAAAGCTTTTTGGAGAGCTTGCAAAGTTTCCTTTTCTCGAGAGTGTTGTATTTTTCTCCGACCGAGACTTGTTGTCCGGTGGAAATAGGTAATACCTATTTATACAAGTCGAGCCGAAACGACTTGGCCTCATGAAGGAAGAGAGTAAAGGGTGAAATAATGGGAGGAGGTGGTAACCGCAAGGTGTTTATGGGTGAAAACGTTTTCACCATTATTTCCTCATTTATTTGACCGCTTTATTCCTATTCACGCTTTCTAAATGTGAGCGTAGTGTACGCTGCATGCTGTGACCGCCAAACCAAAACCATAGAAAGCATCCCCCAGTTTTTGTTGATGTCTCGAGTGTTGGTCGCATCTTGAGTGCAAGTGGCGCTGCTAGAGGCGCGTGTGGCATGTGCGGAATGCCTTTGTAGCGGGTTGCACTTTGAGTGCAAGTGGCAATGCCGAGCTTCTAGTGGCGTGTGTGGCATGTGCGGAATGCTTGTACGTTGAGTGTAAGTGGCAATGCCGAGCTGCTAGTGGCGTGTATGGCAAGTGCCAATGGCGTGTGCGGAATGCCTTGATGGTAGGTTGCACGGTTTGCAAGTTAGGCTACCAGCGTGCGTGTTTGGCATGTGTCAATGGCATGCGTGGCCAATTTGGGTCGCGCCCTGGTAGGAAAAGCTACCAGCGAGCATGTTGGCATGTGCCAATGGCATGCATGGCCAATTTGGTCGCGCCACGGTAGTAAAAGCTACCACGGCGAGCGTGTTGGCATGTGCCAATGGCATGCGTGGCCAATTTGGGTCGCGACCTGGTAGGGAAAAGTTACCGGCGAGCGTGTTGGCATGTGCCAATGGCATGCGTGGCCAATTTGGGTTGCGCCCGGGAGGAAAAGCTACTAGCGAGCGTGTTGGCATGTGCCAATGGCATGCTCATCCATTAGGTCGCTACCTGGTGAGAAAAGCTACCGGTAGCGTGTTGGCATGTGCCAATGGCATGCGTGGCCAATTTGGGTCGCTACCGGTAGGAAAAGCTACCGAGCGTGTTGGCATGTGCCAATGGCATGCTCGGCCATTAGGGTGCCGCATGCCCTGGTAGGAAAAGCTACCGGCGAGCGTGTTGGCATGTGCCAATGGCATGCGTGGCCAATTTGGGGTCGCGCCACTGGTAGGAAAAGCTACTAGCGAGCGTGTTGCCATGTGCCAATGGCATGCGTGGCCAATTTGGGTCATGCATGCCCTGGTAGGAAAAGCTACCAGCGAGCGTGTTGGCATGTGCCAATGGCATGCGTGGCCAATTTGGGTCGCGCCGGGTAGGAAAATCTACCAGCAGCGTGTTAGCATGTGCCAATGGCATGCTCGGCCAGGGTCGCGCGTGTTGGTGAGAAAAGCTACCGGCGAGCGTGTTGGCATGTGCCAATGGCATGCTCGGCCATTAGGGATCGCGCCTGGTAGGTAAAGCTACCATCGAGCATGTTGGCATGTGCCAATGGCATGCGTGGCCAATTTGGCCTAGGTTGCATGATTTGCAAGCCTAGGCGTGGGCGCCATTTTGGCATGGCATGGCTAGGGCCAAGGTAAGGGTGCTTGGCTTGGCGTGGCGTGACTAAGCGTAGCTAGGGTCAAGGCAGAGTGCGTTTGGCATGGCGCGGCTAGCTCGGGCTAAGTGTGTGGTCGGCATGATTTGCCATTGGCACGGAGGTGCGGCTAGCATGGTTGGCATGCTTTGGCGCGTTTGGTGTGGCTGGCATGATTTGCAATTGGCACGGAGGTGCGGCTAGCTTGGGCTAGGTGTGGCTGGCATGATTTGCCATTGGCACGGAGGTGCGGCTAGCATGGTTGGCATGCTTGGCGCGTTTGGTATGGTCGATTTGGCATGATTTGCCATTGGCATAGAGGTGCGGCCAGCAAGGTTGGCACGCTTCTGCCGCGTTTGGTATAGCCGGGCATGATTTGCCATTGGCATAGAGGTGCGGCTAGCATGGTTGGCATGCTTGGCGCGTTTGGTATGGTGGCATGCTTTGCCATTGGCATAGAGGTGCGGCTAGCTTAGGTTAGGTGTGGCTGGCATGATTTGCCATTGGCACGGAGGTGCGGCTAGCATGGTTGGCATGCTTTGGCGCGTTTGGTGTGACTAGCATAGCTAGGGCCAAGGCAGTGCGTTTGGCATGGCGCAGCCTAGCTTGGGCTAGGTGTGGCTGGCATGATTTGCCATTGGCACGTGAGGGGAATTAGGGTTTTGTTCGTTGTAACCCTAATTTGAAAAAAATACCCCCTATTAATTACTGACTACATGCATTAAATGTCCTAATAAATGTGTCACCGGTGACATTAGGTTATTTGGGGTTTTACGATTTTACCCTTTGTTTAAAAACCACCATCAACATCATTGTACAAGTGAAACCGATATATCGGTCCGTACAGGACGATACACACGTTTTTATCGTTTCTCCTTCGTATCGCCGATATTTTCAATATCGTAAAGATTTTTTCCTATATCTTATAAAAACCTTTAATATCGGCCTATACAACCGATATTGACTACCTTGATTATGGGATACATTAATCGACCCATCGCCAAGCATGAGTCGATTGATATGAAGACTATGCCTGTATCATGATACCTGGCATGGTCTTCATCAATTCCTGCATGGTCATCATCACTTTCAAAGCATGATCTTCATTACTTCCGAATAAAAAAAAATTGGTTTCCAAAGTGAGGAGAAGAGAATTTGATATAGAGTGGGGAGAGTTTAGAATTTGAAAGGGAATGGGAAATATTTGGGTTTCAAAGCTCCACCCCTAAATAAGATTAATAAGAAGTGGAGATGGAAATGGGGATATGATTTTGTTTTTTGATTTTAAGTTTTTGATTTTTATTTTGTGGGAAGGGTATTTTAGTATTTTCGCCCCCAAAAGTCACCCCTTAGCCGAAATCATGGGTTGGGGGAAGTAATTCATATCCCCCAATTAGTTTATATATCCCCCAATTGCGTGTTCTAAATCACTTTATTAAGAAAATTCTAACACGAGATTCTATCAAATTATGGGACACAAGTTGAAATTTGAATTTGTTCTTTCGTTGTTGTATGCCTATCCTACAAGACCTGTTCAAGAGTATGGAATAAAATCATTTGAAGCAACTTCATTTATTTCAGATCTTGAAAAGCCTTGTAGGAACAACCAATAGTCTTATATCTTGTTCTTCACTTCAGATGGTACAACGACACTAACACATCTCCAATTTCAAGTCTTCTGGTCAATGAGTCCTCAGAAAACAAAAAGAGAATGGTAGTAAGTGAGTATTTCAGTTAGGATAAAATAATGACAAGGGAAACTAATTATCATAAGAGTTTAGTCACCATTGGAATTAGAGAGGAGAATGTATTAGTGGTTCCTGCAAGGCTGAAAATTCCTTCAGCAAACCTAACAACTAATACATCTCCACTCTGAAAAATCTATGGTGGTAGGTTGTACCTTTTGTCAAGAATATATCATGTAGAATACGGACTTTAAGAGATCGCAAAAGGTAACAAAACAAACCCGATATGAAAATGACTTGGCAACTTTCTCCGCATCAGTGAATCCTCCCAATACAAAAAGATAATGATAGTAAGTGAATCACCCAAGAGAAACTAATGATAACAACGGAAACTAATTATCATAAGAGTTTAGTCACCAATGGAATTAGAGATGAAAACGTATTAGTTGTCAGGTTAGCTGCATGGATCTCCTTCATTTACAGCAAACCTAACGACTAATACGTATCCACTATGAAAAATCTATGGGCGTAAGTTGTACCTATTGGAAGGAGTCATGTAAAACATATATTTGAAGAGATCATAATAGGTAAGTAAACAAACCTGAGATTGAAAAGGAAACCTGCACCTTCGCATCAACAGTGTCTCATATACTTGAAATGCAAGGACATCTCTAGGTGAAAAAGCGAGGGTATAACAACCATACTCAATAATTCGTTCCGCAATCTGTATAGACTAAACTCCAATATATTCTGAGAGCACCAACTTAAAAAGCGAGATCTATCAAGAAATATATCAAAGAGCTTTATCTCTGTTTCTCAATGTAATCAGCAAATCAAATAGATAGGAATCCGTGAGCCTGATTAATATGAGAAACAACTTGGACGATGCCAAAGACCAATGTCCAAGAGTCAATCAAGTTGTATCCAACAAACAAGGTCGGATTTATAAACTGATAGAACAACGCACAACCTGTGATATTTCAATTATATAAAAAATATAATGCGGAAAAGAAATAACACAGACATCAGAAATTTTGTTAACGAGAAAACCGCAAATGCAGAAAAACCCCGGGACCTAGTCCAGCTTTGAACCCCACACTGTATTAGGCCGCTACAGACACTAGCCTACTACAAGTTAACTTCGGACTGGAATGTAGTTGACCCCTAACCAAGTCTCACACCGATTAAGGTACAGTCGCGTTTCTTACGCCTCTAGAACCTCGTCGGATTCTGCGCACTTGATTTCCTTAGCTGATCTCACCCACAACTAAGAGTTAATACGACCCAAAGTCGAAGACTTATCAAAAAATCTGTCTCACAGATAAGTCTATTATGATAGATAAATCTGTCTCCCACAGAAGTACTTATGCAGTTTTTTTTCGTCTTTAATAAATCAAGGTGAACATGAACCAAATGATAATCCGGTCTTATACTCCTGAAGAGAAGCCTAGAAATATCAGTCACCTCACAATAACTTAACTATATGGTGGTAGAAGAAGTTACTGTGGAACCACAAAGTGTGAGACGAAGAACTTTGTGATTACTTTTTATATCTTACCTATCAAAGATAAATCTCGAGCAAATCTTAGAGAAGATAGTACTCAATACGATAGAACAAGTAAGATTTGAATACGCAACTACAGATAAAATAGTTGGATTTGGCTTTCACGAATCCCAAATGAAGTCTTCAAGTCGTTAACCTTTAATGGTTTTGGAAAAACCTAAGTTAAAGGAGAATTGGCTCTAGTCGCAACTAGGACACAGGAAAGTGCCGGGATTCGGTTTTCTAGTTGCTAGAGTTCTCCCTTATATAGTCTTTCAAATCAGGGTTTGCTTATAATTAAAGCTAAGATAACTTAGTAACAAAGCATTCAATATTCACCGTTAGATGAAATCCCGATTTAAGATTCAAGCTATGTTTGATTAGAACCAAAGCAATATCTCTCGCCACTGTTAGATGGTCATAGCTTGTTACACACAAATGAAATATACCTTCATTTGGATATGGGTAACCGTACCTAAACGTGCACATTGATTTGTCTCAATAACAGTTAGCCGAAGTTATCCATATGAACACTTTTGTCATAACCACATTCATCTAACATATCTAGATCAACTATGATGATCAATAAATCATGAAAGATAATCAAATGAATCAAGCAAATTGTGTTTCAAATAGAGTTGTTCAATTGTTCACTTTCTCACAGAAATATATATGAACCAATTGTAACAAAATATGCTTGATTCGTAATCGTACAAAGTACTTATATAAGAATCAATTCATGAACATGAAGCACGGTTTGTAAAGATTGCATTCCTTAATTCATAAATTTTTTAGTTCATGAGTATGAGAATCATACTTAACCGATTTTAGAACTTTAACCATTGTGTTTGAAAACAGGTATGCAAACAACAGTTTCCGGACTTGGTCTGTCCAGCCGTTTGCAAACGGGTACGCAAACAGCCGTCCCAGACCTAATTCAGGTAGAACCATTCGCATACTAGGTATGCAAACAAGGTTCCCGGACTTTACAGTTAAAATCGTTCGCATACTAGGTATGCAAACAAGGTTCCCGAACCTGAATCATACCAAAACAATTTTCATACTATGTACGCATATTGTGTTGTATCCCGACATAGGTATTTTTTTTAAACTCCCATTTCAATCATTGAAACATCCTTAGAAGACGACAATGGTTGTCTCACACAAAGCACTAGCTTATAAGTAATTTTCAAGTGATCGAATGATCAATACGAAACATTCCAAGTCGAAATCAAATGATTGTCTCACACAAATCATGTAAGATGTTTCAAGGCAATTTCCACATGATCATCTTTTGACTTAATATTTAGTTTCCAACAAATAAATTGTTTCCAACTAAACTCGTCAAGAATATGATGAATGTAGCTAAAGAAAAAAGCTTCCAACACATATTTCGAGAAATAGATAAGCGAGATAAACTCGACTCGAAATATCAAATGTGTATAATATAAAAGTCTATATAGCTATACGAATTAGTCTCATTAGAAGATAAAATAGAATAGACTTCTGAATGATAGATAAGTTTTAGTCTCCACATACATTTTGTTGATGAAGTTCCTCCAAGCTCCCCTCAGTAGATCTTCGTCTTGAATTAGTGAACGCTGTGAAGTCTAAAGCTCAACTACACTTCTATCCTAATCCGAGACATAGCTATAAGTAGACTAGAAATCAAGTATATAGTTTTTATCAACTAAACTTGACAAACAAGTTTGAGATAACAAAGCTTGCGAGTTCGACCGAGCAGTGCTCTAACAATCTCCCCCTTTGTAAATTTAAGTGACAAAACTATCAATACATATGGATTACAAAATAAATAAACTTTGTAGCTTCTCATCCATCATGCTTGATTTCCTTGGCTCTTCAACATTCCTTGAATTCTTCACTACTCCAAGTACTCCAGCGATTCTAAACGTGTTCAACTCAGTATTATTGTTGTTGAAGATCCGTATCCATAAAAATAAGAAAACATATGAAAAACATTGTTATATAGTGTCATAGTATTATTACACAGCATCAAAGTCCAATTGCATCACAACTTTGATAATAATACTATGGTGATATGTATCACTCCCCCTTAGTCAATACTTCCATCTCACAATGATAACCACTCCCCCTTATATAATGATCCGTAAACCATATGTATGTAGTGTGAAATACCAAATAATTCTCCCCCTTTTTGTCAATATAAATTGGCAAAGGTACGAAAACTACGGGATCATAATGACATTCTCAAAGAGATAATTCATGACTAAAAGAGAACATATCAACTTTGTTTCGATGATTTCACATAGCCGAAACTTAGTGTATTCATCAAGGAGTTTATAAAGATACAAGATAACTCCTACAATATTCCACAGCCACACTCCCCACAAATATTTGGAAATTAAGCACAAGTTCAATTAAGAACTCTCCCCCATAATATTTCATTCCCGAAAGAACAACAAGAGCGACCTTACTTTCACGAGAAAAGAAAGATTTCTTTGGACATTAACAAATTACATGAGACATGAATTTGTATCCAGCAAACTCGAATAAATTAATCACAAGAAGACCTTATAGATTAATTTAATCAGAAATGCTCAACATAAGAAAACTTACGGAGCCATACAGTACTAAATATAGAAGTGGATCAGGGAAAGATCAATACTACGAAATATTCAAAAGTTCATTCTATCTTTTATCAATATTTGCAAAAAGACATAATAGACTTAAATTTTGAGCATATATGAGATAATCATAATTCACGGATGTAAACATTGACATGCTCCTTATAGATGATGACAAGCCTTTGCCTCTTTTAGACCTCCAAAATTGGTTTTAATGGAGTTGATACGTGAACCCTAAAAACATCCTTGTTCACGTACGCGGACAAAGAGATGATGAAAAAGAAGGGTATGCGTACTATAACCCTTATATTTGTGGGGAGTGCGGCTGTTTAATATCATAGGAGTTATCTTGTATCTTAATAAACTCCTTGATGAAAGCATTTAGCTTTGGCTATATGATTGAATCTAAAAAGTTGATATGTACTTGCTTTTGGTCTTGAAATGTCTCTATGGAAATTTCATTAGGATCCTGTTTTTCGTACCTCGCCAATTTATTGACAAAAAGGGGAGAATTAATGTGTAGTTCACACTACAAATACATATGGTTTTCGGATCATTATGTAAGGGGGAGTGGTTTCCATGTGAGATGGAGTATTTACTAAGGGGGAGTGATACATATTACCATAGTATTGTTGTCAAAGTTGTGATACAATTGGACTTTGATGTTGTATAATAATACTATCACACTGTATAACAATGATTGAGAATTCTTGTTTTCTCATTGTTATAGCTACGGATTTTCAACAACGATGATACTAAATTTACAACTTAGGATCATTGGAGTACTTGGAAGTGACGAAGATTTCGAGTAATTTTGAAGATTAGGCATGTGGAAGAGGAGCTACAAAAGTTTATTTATCTATTTTTATATTCCATATGTATTGATAGTTTTGTCATGAAAATTGACAAAGGGGGAGATTGTTAGAGCATTGCTCGGTCAAACTCGCATGCGTTTCTATCTCAAGCATGTTTGTCAATGTTAGTGATCAAAACTACAAGTCTTGATTTCTAGCTAGTATACTATTATCTAAGTCTTGGACTAGGATAGAAAGTGTAGTTGAGCTCAAGACTCCATGGCAATCATCATACAAGACGAAGAACTACTCAAAGAACTGGTGGAACTTCATCGACTAAAAGGTATGTGGAGACTTGAACTTATCTAGTGACGAAAGTCATGTTATGTTTCAATCACTTGAAAATGGCTTTGACGAAAAATGGTTTGTAAATAACAACTATATAACGTCCTCTAAGAATGTTTCAATGATTGAAATAAGAGTTTAGATTATATAACCATGTAAGGATATAAACATTGTGTGGTAACACATATGTGTGTAAGTCCTTATTCCTTGAACCAAAGTATGCGTACTTTCTTTGCTCAGAAAACCAAAACCAAGTCCGCGTGCGTCGGAAGTTCTCGACGGAGAAAATCACTGGAGTTTGTGAACCGAAAAAAAACTTATTAGGACTTAAGTCCGCGTGCAAGTCCGCGTACTTAAGTTGGTTATTTTCTAAAAACGATTATTCATGAACTTAAACTTATATAAACTAAGGAATGCAAGTTTGCAAACCGTGGCTATAAAGTTCATGAATCGATTCGAGTGAATCAAATCGTTTTGTTTCAATTGTGTCTATTATAAAGATCTAATCAATTGAAAAACTCTCTAACTAGTTCATTTGAGTCATTTGAACTAGTTATGGTAAAGAAGAATATGGTTGATATGAAAGTGCTCATATGGCTAACCATTTTGGTTAACTACTTTTGTTGAACCAACTAAATGTACATGTTTGGGTACGGTTACACAAACCTAAAACGTGCATTTAATTTGTGTGTAACAAGCTAAGTTTTGATCTAATGGTTTAAAGATATTAGCTTGAATCTAATCGGTTTTCATCTAACTATGAATATTGAATGCTTTGTTACCAAGGTAACTTAGATTGCAAACCCGATTTGAAAGACTATATAAGGGAGAACTCTAGCAACCGGGAAACCTAATCCCCACACCTCCCGTGTGATACTAGTTGTATAATCTAGAGTCGATTCTCCTTTAACCTTAGGTTTCTATCGAGACCACCGCAGGTTAACGACTTAAAGACTTCATTGGGATTGTGAAGCCGCACCGATACTACTTCTCGTAGTTGTGTGATCCGATCTTCTTTGTTTCTATCGTACTAAGTACAATCGTAACGATTGGCTTGAGATTGATTTCTCCGATAGGCAAGATATATAAGTAATCACAAACATCTTCATCTCATTGTTTGTGATTCCACAATATCTTCTTTCGCCGCGTCGATTAAGATTATTGTGAGGTGATTGATAATACTAGGCTGTTCTTCGTGAATATAAGTCCGAGTTATCCGTTGGTTCCTGTTCACCTTTATTTATCAAAAGACGGAACAAAACTCGTAAGTATTTCTGTGGGAGACAAATTTATCTATTACAGTAGACTTTTCTCGTGTGATACTGATTTTTTATTAAAGTCTTCGACTTTGGATCATAGCAACTCTTAGTTGTGGGTGAGATCAGCTAAGGGAATCAAGTGCGTAGTATCTGTTGGGATCGAGACGTAAGGAGTGCAACTGTACCTTGGATCAGTGTGAGATTGATTGGGGTTCAACTACAGATCCAGGACCAAAAGTTAGTTTGTAGTAGGCTAGTGTCTGTAGCGGCTTAATACAAGTGTGTGTTCAACGGACTAGGTCCCGGGGTTTTCTCGCATTTGCGGTTTCCTCGTTAACAAAACTTCGGTGTACGTGTTATTTCTTTTACGCATTATATTTTGTTATATAATTGAAATATCACAGGTTGTGCGTTGAATCAATCAATTGGGAAATCCGACCTTTGGTTGTTAATTGAAATTGATTGATCCTTGAACATTGGTCTTTGGTACCGTTCAAGTTAATTTTCATTATATTCAATTAGACTC
>JAJJWW010004607.1:0-154544 GCA_023531295.1 Papaver armeniacum
GATCTCATGAAGTATTGATGTCGCGATATTAGGTCCCTACGAGGCTGCCTTGAAACTAATAATTTTTTCTTCGGAAGAGTTGGTTAGATTTGTAGATACAAATATCAATATGACTATGCTCTTTAAAACTCAAATTACTTGAGTAGCACTAGATGTAGAACGTCATTCATGCACTACTTAGCATAGTTGGTGGAAATCTTTTTATCCTAATTTCTAATTTTATGTTATCAATATGATTGAGAAAGAATCTTACATGTTTTGATTTACTATTATAAGTTTATTTTTCAACTCACATGTGTATATCCTTAGCCTTCAATAGCCAAGGGTTCTTCATTTTTATAACTCTCACATTTACAAAAAATAAATAAATAGTGTTTATCTATAGTAGGGAAAATATTATGGGTTTTGCTTCGCATCCTTAGAGCCTTAGTTATCAATAATTTGAACAAATGTATTCATAAACATCATGGAGTTGGATTTATGAGGTTTAGGTATATGTCTTGTTAGATGAAATATTCTTTTGAAGTTTGAAATTATGGTATGATGGAACAATAAATGGGAAAAAATTTATTTCTTATTATTTTTATTTTATTTCATGTTGGCACAACATTATTATAGATCCAGATAATAAATTGGAGATAACATGCTTAAGTAAAAAATAAAAAGATCGGGTAACCCATTTTGTTTCCCAAAACCTATTTGAATATCAAATAATTACTCACGAACAAAGTAGAAGCAAGAGGAATGTGAACAATATCGTATTAGAGACAAACATCCCGTCCGTTATGGCTGAGTTGAATCTAGTATTCTATAAAGAGAACTAGGCAATTGAAGTAGTAATTTTTCTTCGGTTTACCCTATTGAAATTTAATTTTTATCGTGCATAAAAATATTTGAGGAAAAACATACTTTAACAATAGTATTTCTCTTTTCCATGTCTAGAATCACTTTTCATATATTTATTTTGTGGAACCATTTTACTTTATTTCCATTTATACTATACCCTTATTTGTGATTAATATTTTACAAAAGTTGCGATTCGATTTTGTGTTGACATTTTCTTTTGAACATCTAGGGAAAAGTTTAGAAACAACATGCGAAGTGTTAGGTCAAGAATACAAAAAAAAGCTTGGCTAAGTTAGGCTAGATAGGTGGCAATGCAGATTTGTCTTTATAAAAGATAAATTTGATGCACTTTGATGTTAGTGCATACTTCTCTCTTCTCTAGAAGCATTTTGGTGTTTGGTTTTATGCCTCAGTTCTTTTCTTTAAAAGGAGAGTACTAATGACAAGAAATACAAAAGAAAACTCTATCTTCATTGTGAAACGAAAAGACCTAGGTATCTCCTCGATTTAGTTGTAGATATTGAGAAATTTCTTGTGTTTTGAAGATTAGGGCTTCTTTTATTGATTGGTATGATAAAAACCAGAGGGGTTTTCCATGGAGTAAGAAGATGGATAGTACTGACTGAACATAACCAAATGAAGATGAAGAAGATGGGTAGTATTGACTGATCAAAACCAAATTAAGAAGAAGAATATTCATAACAATTTTGTTTGTAGGGGTTTTGGAAAGCTATCAAAGGTATGATATTATGTAGACATAGTAGAGAAGCTAATTATATGTATTGTATTCTCATTATTTCTCGGATGTTTTAGGTAATTGAATTTCCCAAAGCATGTTGTAAAAGAAAAATCTAAATGAATAATGTAGATGATGTAATTGAATAATAGTAGTTCAATTTCTAATTATTAGGTTTTTTATTGATTTTTTGATTAACTTGATATATGAACTTGGCGGATTAATACAAAGTACTACAACCCGAAATCTTGTTACATTATGGAGTTATATTTGGGTTTCCTATTTTATAAAATGTTAAGTATTACATAGCTAGTACTAAAACCCGAAATCTTGTTACATTATGGAGTTATATTTAGGTTTCCTATTTTATAAAATGTTAAGTATTACATAGCTGAGGAACCTGAAATTTAGTTGCTTTTTCTTTCTTTTTTATTTACATGTAACTAATGATGGAATTCATTGATATTTGTTATTTTTAGAGTCTCGTTAATTAAAGATTTTGATACATGTACTAATTTGTTTCCAAAGTTGGTAGATTGGAATATTTTATTTTGTTCGTTTTGAATGATTTAGTTATCAATTTGGATTATTCAAAGGTGAAATTGGTAAACTAGAGCAATAACAAAGGAAATGAAGGGATCGATGGTGTCTTTTCTATTAGAGACACTTTTGCTAAAGGTACATATATTGGTTCAATATGATCTCAAGGTATTATTATTATTTTTTTAATTTGATGTTCACCAGCTTTAATAACTTTACAACTAAAATGTTTGATATTGTAACCCAATGTAAACAAACATCATTGAAGTGTTGCAACCTGTTTATGGGAAAACAAGCACCAATCTCTTTTGAAACCAGATACTAAATAGGAAGAATCAACTAGAAGTACAATGGCATACTAGGTACGAACATAACCGGATTCATATATGGTTTGTATCTTATGGAACATCAATCAAGATTTTTTATTCAGCGTAATGCTTACAAGTTCTGCAGTCTCAAGGTATTCTATTTGTTATTTACAACCATATGGATTTGATGTTGGTCTATTTAAGAGAAACACACTTAAAGGGTTAAATCTCTGCATTGAAGGCATGCAAGTCGCGTACTAGATTAGATATGTCAAAAACAAATTCTATTGGTCAATTTCATAAATTACCGATAAAGGAAAATATCATTTCGGTTAAGTATACTGTTTTCCCAAAACAAAATATTATTTATTCAAGCTAAGAGTTTGGAATTCTTTAATATTGTGTTTTACCATATATTACATTTCACGTAGAGTGGTGATAACTCATCTTAAACTAGCTTACAGAAGCTAGGAAGTCTAGAGATTCCCAACTGAACATCGAGGAAAGTGTTTTTTTGTTTATTAATATCCGAACATTCTCCCAATTAATTGAAAAAAAAAAAATTCTAAAACGTATTTTCAAAGTATAATTCGTTTAGCAACATCGAAATCATATTATACTATAGCTAAAAGTCATTGATATGGGTCCTGAATAAGAGGTCAGATTACATGCATATCTTCCAATCTTATTATCAAGAGGGGAAGCATATATCCATGGAAAGCATTCACTCATTTACAAAAAGATGATGCAAATAAACAAACACAATTTTTTCTACCAGAAATGATAGTTATCAATGACCGATGAATCTATATGTGAATAAATTATCGTGTAAGGAAACACCAACTATGAATGCATGACACATAAGCAATATTAATAGGAATGCAGAATGTGACCGCATGTAAATATAAGTAGTGAAGGCGTATAACTTGGATCAAAGAATATAATAAAAACTAGTATGAAATCAATATATTCACAAGGCAAAACTAGAGAACAATGATAACTAAATAAAATATCTTTGATAACCCAAATAAGATAACAATGTTGCATGTGTAGAATTCTACAACACTAGGCCATCTTATATAGGCTTCACTATTTCCTAAAAGCATAATAACTAGAAAGAGGAAATACTAGAAAAACGAGATCAAACTAAACTAGGAAACCAATAATAACTAGAATAAAGAAATATGTAGTTGCTGGAAATCCTACACTACACCCCTCACAAGAATCTATATAATCAAATCATTTTTAGAATGAACAATTGTAATTTTTTATTGATTAAACTCTTAAAATGTTTACAAGATGAAATGGAAGTCAGTTAAAGAACAACAATCACTCTAAACTTTCTCTCTCTTAATGACTTGCCCAACACTCGAAGAAAAGATCCCCCTCCAATTGATCTGTTAGAGGCTCTTTTATAGGTATTACATAATGGATGACAAAGTTTGTCCTTTATTTTGGAATAACTTACGAAATATTGCAAGTGTACAAATATATAATCTGCAACTCTCCTAGATCTCGCTAGGTCTTCATATCTTTCGTGTTTTGGCTGTAAATCATTCATCGCGTCATTTATATTACTCATCCGCGACACCTTCGCAATCTCTGTCGTTTATTGATCTATAAGGTATTGATGTCGCGATATTACGATCCTACACATCTTGCCTCTTCTCATGTCTTCTCTTGAAGAAGAGAATGTAATGAGAACTAGATTCGAAATGCCGCAAACCATTTGTTTTTCATCAATTTTTGCCGACAAGATTAGTGAATTAGGGATGACCGCTTACACGTGTCTAAAATTTACCCTTTTTACCGGCACATTTAATGCTATCCGGTTACCCTTTTCTTGCCTATTTAAGGAGGAGTTCCTTATGAAAGTGTTTCTTTTCTTTTACTTCGTCTTCTTCATCGTTTGCAACTTTTTAGTGATGTTTTTCTTTCTTCTGCTACTGTTCTCATCTCTTTTCTTCTACTGTTTCTATGGAGCCATCAAGGTTTTGTTAGTTTTGCTGAATTTGATCTTTTTGTGATTGATCTCTCCTATTAAAGTTGTTTTGTTTTGATATTGTTCTTCTTTTAATGATTCCTATGTTGTTTTTTGTTTCAGTAAGAACAAATCTAACACCAAGTTCACCGTCCTGAACCCCGCTATTCCCCGGCCCAATCGAAAGTTACCATTAAAGAAAGCTGCGAATGACAAGGTATTTAAGAAACATCTACTCTTCTAATAACAATATTGTTGCCTCTGTTTCTTATTTAACTTGTAATTCGCAGGATGACAAAAATGTTGATAAATCTCCTAAGAGACCTCACCGTTCTAAGCCTGTTGCATCTTATATTTCCTTTCCTTCATTCAAACTCACAACTTCTCCTAAAGATTATCTTCGCAGATAAACCATCTTCTCTTGCGATATCTTCGCAGATAAATCAATCCCTTCTTCGCAAGATAAACCATCTTCTCTTGCGATATCTTCGCAGGTTAAATCAATTCCTCCTATTCTCACCACCCGAAAATCCCAATCGTCGATATTCCTGAATTTTCCATCAATGAAGTTCTCAAGATGGACCCCTTTCTTCTTTTTACCATCAATGCCTCTGTCTCACCCCCACTCATTAATCTTCATCAAATTTCTTCTTCTGGAATTTCTATGACCAAGGATGACTCAATTCTTCATTCTTATCCCACCATTACCTCTTCATATGGGTCTATCCCTCTTACCAAAGAAAAAACGGAGGATGGATGTAGCTTTCAAAGTTTTATCAGGACATCATGAATGATGTCAAGAAGACCTCCGTTGATCCCATCAAAGTTTAGCGTTGAGAGTCTTTGAGTAAATATTTCGGTTCCGACAAAATGTCGCAAATATCTTTAGAGCAGAGGTTAAGACATTGAAGAATAATCTTCAAAACATTGGATCGCTGATAATCTTGCAAGAAGATCGAAGATAATCTAGGTCAAAGAAGAACGAAGAATTAAAAGGTATTAAGTCTCCTCCCCACCTTTTTTTTTTTTTTTTTTTGAAGACCTTGTTCGCCTTTCAAGCTTTAAACCAGAAACGAAAAATGGAGATATATCAGTTGGAATCTGTCATTGAAGAAACTTGAATGGATAGAGATGTTTGGATGGAGCAGTATAATCAGTTAGATAATGTTCATACATACTCTTTGATCAAATAGATAATCTTACCCAAGAGAATGTTCACTTAGTTCGGGAAGCAAGACTCGTTGACTAATGAATTGTCTCATCTCTCTTATTCTTTGAGTAAATCTAATTTGGAGTTGGAAACCTTATCGGATGAGAATGGAACTCTATCTCAAGAGAAGCGAGTTTTGTTAAACAAGATGGCAATTGTTTCCTGCAAATGACTTGATGTAAATCGGAAAATATGTAATGAACAGAACAATCTCTTTGTTCGCCGAGAAGTAAACTTCAAGAAGTCACTATTGAGAGGGATAAACTTATTCAGGGTAGAATAACTTTAAGTGTGAAAACCCATTATTTGAAAGACCAATATTCCAAGTTAAAAGAATCTACTCTTCTCTTGCTAAGGAAAATAACTTGCTTGTTTCCAACGAAAAGAGTTTGCGCGCTCGATTAAAAAGGTTTGGTTGGAGATAATTTTGACAATGCCATGGATCACTTGGAGAATAGTTGCTTGGCTTTGACCCAACATCTTATTTCGCAAAAGGAAGGTAGTCATAGAAATTGATCGCCTCATCTATTCTTCCTTTATCAAGTCTTCAAATCTTTTGTTTATATAACTCCTTTTGTTCTTTGTTTTGCAGAAGTCCCGAGAGATCTTCGCTCCTCCCTTTCTATTCGGAGTCTAACTATGCCAAGATTCGCAAGGAGAATGCGTCACTTACTTCTACTCTTGCTAAGTCTCGGCGACCGGGCCGAAAGAAGATTGGATTACCTTATTCACTCCAAAGACATCCGCAGTAGAAATCAGGGAAGGCACTCCTTCGCCAATTTCATCTCAAATCGAAGTCATCGTGAATAATATATACTATTGTCCAAATCTCTCGATCTTGTATCTATCGAACCTCCGGAAGTTGAAGAAGATGAAATCCCTAATTTGACGGGATAGTGATTATGAATACGAAAGTGGCGAGGATGTCGCAAATGAAAAGGTGATCCCCTCTAATAATGAAGCTATCAATAATGACCCAAATGAAGGGGGTTGGAAGCGAGAATCAATGTTGCGAAAATGTTAAAATTGTTGAAGCTGATAAAATTGTTGAAGAGTGTTTTACATCTTCCTCAAGCGAGAAGAATGATGTAGAGAGTTAAATTTCTTTATAACTTTGTATTTTCTAGCTTCTTTATCTTCATTACTTTTTGCATAAGACACTTTTCAATTCCTTCTGAAGCGCACTTTTTGATAAGGAAGATTAAGTCTAATGTTGAACAATTCTCTTATTTCCTCTTACTATCTTATGATTGACTTTTTCTTTTGTGGTTTTGCTTATATTCAAATGATTAAGCAAGTCGTTACGAATTAATATTTGCAAGTTCGGTCTCGCAAGCTTGCTTGCTTACTCTTTTGTGTGGTCTTATTTTTACTTCTTAGTTAAAGGTCTTATTTTGCCACCCTCGTTATTGCGACAAAACTTAACGTCCGTACACTTTCATGTAAAGACCCATTGATCTGCCTTATCGCTTTCTTAGTATTATTGCCTCTGCAGGATATTTTCGTTGCGACAATATGACAGGCCTAGAAGTTCTTGCAAATTTAAAGCCCCATGACATTGTCGTCTTGCGACGAAATCGCAGGACGTATTTACACTTTCATGTAAAGACCCATTGATCTCGTCTTATCCTCGCGTTAGTATTATTGCCTCTTCAGGATCATCGCACAAATATGACAAGTCTAAATTTTCTTGCGAAAATTGAGCCTCATGACATTTGCTTCTTAAGACACTTATCGGCTCCTAATGGAGGGTGCCGCCCTTATCATCTCCCTGGTTTCCCCTTCAAGGAGGCGTACATCGGCCATACAAGACTAGCTCCTCCCATACGGTCTTAATAACAACCATTTGTTTCGCGGCCTCTTATCCCTTATACCTATAGGGCTTATGGTTACGAGACCGCACCCTAAGTGGAGTTTTCTTCGGGCCGAGTGCGGCGCATGTGCCGGGACTTGCCAAGAATGGCCGAGACACTTCAAATGCCCCGGGCACTCTTGGCTCAACCGTGTACCTCGGCGCCTTGGTCATACACTCGACTCCTTGGAAGAGACCCTCGGTCGTCCAACCAGGGTATAACCTTATATAGTTGGAAATCCAAGGTATCTCCCGGATGGGCTTTATTGACCCCAAATCTCCATGACTCGGGTTCCGGGGGCGGTGTAACCTTTTCCATGAGCCATGTCAAGAGATACCCCTTATATGACGCACTTTAGGTCTTACATTTGCCTCTTGCGAAATATCATTCGCGAACTAGGGTGTACGCCATAAAGGTTCGTCCGTTTGTATAAATCATTCATTTTTGATTATCTTTTTGTTTGCGAGATATTCACACATTCCTTCTTTATTTTATGCAATTTCGGAATCATTCTTTTAAAAAAACTTTTATATGAATTCATTTCACTTTATTCATTTAGTACTTCGCAGTCTAATCTTTTCCCCAATCTTTTATGGGTAATATCTCTTCAGATATAATCTATTCCATGGTCTATCCAATTTTTGTCCCACATCTTTGCCCTCAGGATCCATCAATCTATATGCCCATGTTCCAACTATCTCCTTAATGATATAAGGTCCATCCCATTTTTTTGCTAGCTTGCCACCACTTTCTCGCTGATATGCTGGCGTTTCTCTCAATACTAGATCGCCTGGTTGAAATTCTCGTGTCTTGACACGTTTGTTATATTCTCTGGCTAATCTTCGCTGATAATTCTCCATATGTTGTAGTGCTCTTTTATTTTCTCTTCTAATTAACTAGCTTGATTCTTCTATTTGATCATATGTTGTAATTCATCCATATCTTTGTTGCGATTTTCTAATTCTTTGTTTGAATGGTCTTGCATTTTTGTCAATCTCCAATTTATGGCAAGCCACAGATGGATCTATACCAGGCATTTCATCCATGTCCCATGCGAAAATATCTTTGTAATCTCGCAATAAATCAACATTTCTTCTTTCTTCATCTGCATCCATTTTAGTCCCAATTTTTAACATCTTGGGTTCTTCTTCAGTTTCGACGTTCACTTCCTTTGTCGGCTCTTCCGTTGTTGCTAGCCTTCGGTTCTCCCATAGGCGTTGGTCCTTTTATTTCCTTCGTGAGGCTCATTCTCTTCTTCGAGATTTCACCGGGTATTCCTTTTCCTTCTCTGCTCTTATCATGTAAGTTCTAAATTCTTCTTCCTTTTCAACACTCTTGCCATCTTTTTGCGATCTTTTTCGCCTCTTCATCTATTCTTCATAATGTTTTACCTCAATTTGATGATATATCTTTCCTTTATCGATGTCTCCTCTCGATTTTCGCCAATCCCACTCGGCATAGGAAATTTAATACATTGATGAAATGTCGAGCGACAGCTTTTATTGCATGTACCCGGTCTTCCCAACAACATGTTGTATGGCGATTCCATATCCACTACACATAACGTCACTTGTGTTTCAATTTCTCCCAATGAGAATTAGCATTTTTATTTCCCTTTAGGCTTTGTTATAGATTTCTTGAAACCATGGATATGATATGTTGAGGAAGTCATTTCTTCATTTTTATACCCCAATTCTTTATAAGCATGATAAAACATTATATTCACTAAACTCCACTGTGTCCACCAAAGTTCTATTTATTGCCCATTCTTCACTTGTTTTTTGTTAATTCTCCTTCTTCCTTGCTTGCGCTTATCGTAATCACTAGTGGAGATGTGTGATTTAAATTTCTCTTGATATCTCCGTTCTTTTGTGAACATAATCTTAATTTTTCCCATTCTTTCAAGGGTGACGCCTTCTCTGCTGCTATAATTTTCTTTCCTTCAAAATCTCTTTTGTGTATTCTCCCTCTGATACTTTCATGAAATTTATTAACCATCGTCTTTGTAATCATACTACATTCCAATTCTCCATTACTCTCCTTGATTCTGGCTTTCTCCAATTTATCCATCATACTCCTGATTTGAACAATTTTAATGACAATATCCAATCTCTAATCTTCAGTCTTCCCTGTTTCTAGCGCCAATATGTAGTTGCAGGAAATCCTACACTACACCCCTCATAAGAATCTATATAATCAAATCATTTTAGAATGAACAATTGTAATTTTTATTGATTAAACTCTTAAAATGTTTACAAGATGAAATGGAAGTCAGTTAAAGAACTACAATCACTCTAAACTTTCTCTCTCTTAATGACTTTCCCAACACTCGAAGAAAAGATCCCCTCCAATTGATCATTCGGATCTTTATATAGGGTATTACATAATGGATGACTGACTAATTTTGTCCTTTATTTTCAGGGAATAACTTACGAAATATCGCAAGTGTACAAATATATAATCTCGCAACTCTCCTAGATCTCGCTAGGTCTTCATATCTTTCGTGTTTTGGTGTCGTCATTCATTGCGTCATTTATATTACTCATCTGCGACACCTTCGCATGTGTTGTCGTTTATTGATCTGAGTATTGATGTCGCGATATTCGATCCTACAAAATCATAAATTAAGAAACAAACCAAAAAAAAAAAGGAAAGAGGTTTGACTCATGTCAAACATGGGTGACTTATAAACCTAGATGTCCTACATCGAGGCCCCTTTCTTCTTGAAAATAACTCGACCCAAAGTTCGGTGTTAGAAGAGAACGTCATCGTCGTGGAAGTACGGGAAGATATCCTTAACGTTGAATGTATTGAGATGTTCATATTAGTTGGGGAAATTGACAACTATTGCATTGTCATTTATCTTCTTGAGAATGCATATAGGGTCAATCTTCTTTGTTTTTCTTGTTGTACGTACTGTAGGAAAACGATCCTTTCTTAAGTATACCATAACTAGATCACCAACTTTATAAGACCGAAAATGACGTCGCGATCAGCATCTAGTTTACACTTTGTATTAGCAATTTCCAATTTTTTCTTTACCATTTCATGTAGCACTTGTAGGGACTCAATCATGTGATCACATAATATTGGAACTAGGAACATATGGTAAAAAGACGACATCAATGTAAGTTCCAGAACCTTGGAATAAGCAATTTGTTCCTCTCAAGGTAGCATTGTTCTTTCGGATCTATATCCTTTCTGTGGAACTTCAATAGGCTCAATTGTCTCCTTCACAATTTTTGGCATCTTAAATTACAGTCACAACCGTGGTTAGCTTCATTTGTTGAAAATAACATCTTGTAAAATTCCAAGTTGCAACAATAAAAACAATGTTACAAGCTTAGGTTCAAAAACCATTACATATCATAAGCGCATTTTAAATGAATTTAAATTATGTCTTTTCTTATTATTACGATTATAGATCGGAAGTCTCTAATTATGGATCTGAAGTCTACAATAAATGTGACATCATAGATTAGGTTAGATATTCATATAAAAACATTGAATCAAATTTATCAACGATACAATAAGTTTGTTTAGAAAAAATGTCTATCCCTATTAAATAAAAATTAAATAATATTATTTGTCACACCGATATAATTAAATTTCAAATCTATTGTCTTCCTTTGGAGTACAAAACTCTCACTTCCAATAAAGACATAAGAATAGATAAATAAATATAACAACAACAACAACAACAACAACCAAAAAGATAAATTCTTTGGTTCATTAACTTTGTCATGTGTGCATGGTAGATTTAAATTATAAAATAGAAAAACAAAAATAAATAGACATTAAACAACAAAACAAAAATAACAAAATGTTAAAGAAAATAAAGATTTCGTTAACTTTGTCTTATGTACATGTGATCCTAAAACACATGTATCTTGCCACTTTTGGATGGAACAGTTGGAGTTTGGTGGGGTGCGAGAACTTCGCGATGTTTTCTTTGAATACAGGATTTGTAAAAAAACTTTCACTTTTCCTCCAGCAGCAATGAAGGGTTCTATCCTCAACTCTGGATTTCCAGCATAGAAAACAACAACCATATCTGCTACTTCGAAACCCACGTTATGAGTCCCAAAAAGTACACGAACTTCATCATTATCAACTTTCACTTCCCAATAATCACCAACATCCCCATTTTTTAAGCATCTTTCTTCTTTTGATGGAGTAATTCCACATAACAGATTGAATGACAGTCCTTGGACCATCTTCATAATCATTATCACCAGTTTCATCATGATCATCAGTGACAACCCTTTTACCACCACCTTGACTACCGGCTTCACGGTTCGATGTTATTGAATTGGTTTTGACTACCACCAATCAATCTTGGTTACACTCTATCGACACGAAAAGCAGATGGAATTTCATAAATGAATATATGAACTTCGGGATCATTGCTTGCATTTCTATTAGCTTAGAGTGTGATGTGAATTGCTACATGTCGTTATCTGAAAAACTTATTTGAAAAATGAAATTTTAATTGAGAAAGTGTGTAATAAGTTTTTTCTTTCCTTTTTAAATGAAATATTGAGATACATCCCACCTAATCGTCACTAATCATGTTGATTGAGATATATCCCAAAGTATCCAACAATTATGTCTCTACATCATGGGATTACTTGCATCTCATGGTTTTCCATTATTAGTCAAATCAATCGTTTCATATTTCAGTTTAGGAGATATGGATGCATGTTTGTGATTGGCAATCTTGAGTAGGATGCCATTGGTATATCCACAATCTTTTGGTTTGGAATTTCTAAGAAAATGATGTTTGAATAAACAATGCCATTGCACTTAACATGTTGGATTCGGAAATTTGGATTACTAATTTAACTCAACATGTTGGATTTGGAAATTTAGATTAGTAACCTAACAAAATTTACTACAATATTTATTAATTACATAGGTTACATTTAATTAGAAGTACAACAAGTCCAATTGTTGTTCTCGCAACCCAGTACATTCTATGAACTTAATTGTACGTGGAGCTAAGCAAGTACATGTATACATTAAATGCGAGGTAGATGGACTTTTTAGGAATTTTGAAATGGTTAATTTATGTTTAGGGTCTACTATATAAATCAATGTTGGGATTCTTGAAGAGTAAGTAAATCGTTCAATATTCTATTGTTTTTCTTTAGTTTTTCGATATGGGTTGCTTTGGTTACAAAATTTTTGCTATTTTTGATGAGTGCTTTGATATTATCGGGGGAGACAACGGTTTGTTGATGTTCTTCTAAAATACTATCACTTTCATAACACAAATTTCAATTTTGATTCATCCAAAATACTCTTGCATTATCTTTATATTGTGTTTCAAACATCTTTTGATTTTAAGTTATTAATGAAGAATGGTAGTATAAATGTAGATGGTAAATGCGTCACTTTGGTTTAATCGGAGCATGGGTGCACATGTGTTTGACAATAGACCTAATATTATTTGGGTGATGATTGTTGATACATGAAAAATAATACCCCTTAGCGGGACTAGGATGCCCCAAAGGTGTCAAATCCAACATAGACATGGGGACTTGGGGACTGAGGCCCAAGTCCAATAACAAAGTATCCATGAGATGAAAGGGATAAGGAAGGGATTAATGGAGAATAAAGAGGTTATATTAGAGAAGGAATTGTAATTAAGGAGGTTTAGGACATGTGGCATGACGTCATAAAAGGAGGGGATTTTAGGAAAGTCTATATAAGGAAGGACAAGGTACAATAGAAAGCAAGCTCTCTCTCTTATCATTCCTAGAAAGTGTTGTCATTAGGTGTGTTAGAGCACAGCTCGGTTGAACCCACCAAGCATTGGTATGTCAAGTTTGGTTGTCATATTTTAGTGAGCCAAAACTCATTTTAAGAGTCGCTTGATTATGTACTAGAGTCAACTTCGTATAGGTTAGCTTGAAAGTATTAGGATATGAGACATTACAAGTATTGCAAAGACTTGAAGAAGTAAAAGTAAGGAGCTACAACGAAAACATCATCCTTCCACTTGAGGTTAGTGATATTTGACTTGAACTGTTTCATTCCCTAACATATCTTTCAAGTTGTGCATATTGAAAACAAAACTGCGAAGCATGAATTATTATACTCTAGTTAGACATAGTATTAAGGAATACAATAAGAGGTTTATTGCTTAACCATTAAACTTTGTAGATAAGACATCGACATAATCGTTTGAATGCTATTGTGATTATGTATGTGTATAAGGTGAAGATTTCATCCTAGGAAACAATGTATTACATTTGTTTTAAGGAAGTCAATTCATGAACTTGTTTTGTGAATCGAAAGAGAAATCGCCGAGGAGCATTATTGGTATTGTTATTCATTGCATATATTTTGAACTACCAATATGTGTGATTAGTATAACCGCTCATGACTTGTTTATGTTCTTGGTAAAACTATTCACAAAGGCCTGACTTTTGTATTGGTATGACTTTTATTAGTGAAACCGATCTTAATAATCACCTGAGATGGTATGATCGATTTTGTGTTATTGGTATGACCGACTCTGGGTAAAGGAACCGATCCTAGTAAGAGGTGCAACCTATCACAAGGGGAATCGATCCTTGTATGAGGTGCAGCAAGTTTTTAGTAGAAAGGGGAACCGATCCTATGGACATGTACAACACGTTTTTTAGGCAAAGGGGAACCGATCCTATGGACATGTGCAGCAAGTACAAGTTATATACCATATATATATGGGGAACCGATCCTAGTACCTAGTCAACCGAATTTTGGTAACTAGCGTGACTATGCCAAGTACTCACATGGAGGTAGAACCGAAACTTGTTTTGGTAGAACCGTGAAACCCATGTTTGGTGATTGAGTGTTCTCGATCAATCACGTAGTTCTTGAAAGTCAGATGAACCAATTCTAAACTTGTTTAGAAGTGTGGCAAATAGGTTTCAAGATTGTAAGTATGAAAGAGGACTTACAAAGTAAGGATGTCGACATACTTTGAACACGTGCAGTAACGCTTATCTTTAATTGTTCAAAGTTATTCCTTATTAGCTAAAGAAAGAAAATCTCAGATCGAATAAAATAATTGAGAATCTTTTATTTAAGGTTTTTAATTTTATTTTTGGGAAATGAAAATTAATAATGTGCATTTGCTAGTTGGAGATTTCTAAGAGATTTTCGGTCATTATTTGGACAAAGCATTTCCAGGAATTATGGAAACCGAATCTGGAATATATTGCATATCTTGAGAATATTTTCGGTTTTGGAAATTCCTTGGTGTCCAAACTTCCTTGGTCTATAAAATGAAAGTTTGCATTTCGAGCAAACTAATCCTCATCAATGAGAAACTATCTCGGTTGTCTTTAACTATTTGGTCAACCGCCTATTCGAAGAGGAGAGTAACCTAATTAGGGCGAAATCTCTTACGTCGCTCAGTTTAAATACTTATTTGGGATTGAGAAGCTCTATTAGTACCGTTGGTGGGAAACTAGATAATTGCGGTTTATCTTTTGTTTTCGATTGATTTGATTGACTAACGGTGGTTGAAATTTGATTGCACCTAGTTTGTTTATGCTTGAGAATCTTCTCTTCTGATATAAGATTCACTCAAACTAGATCGAAGTTTTGTGGGGATCTTTAGGTTGCATTTTATAGTTCTAAAGGCGTCTTGTGATAATCTATTGTTAACGAGACTCCGTTACGTGCGTGATTGATCACAAGAGATTCAAGTTGATTGTGTGCGGAGTTTTTATCTAAGATCTAAGAAGATTTGAAGACAAAAAGACTTTGAAGATTTCGATTTGGGTTCATAATCTTTGGTGTTCAATACTTGTTTCGGTAAAAGGATCTAACTATAATCGGTTTATCCTTGTGGTAGATTAGATTGATTAGTTGTGTATATCGGCATCAATACAATTCTTTGTGATTAAAAGTATTGATTGCAAAATCTTAACAATTACTATGGTAGTTGATAATAAGATAGATCTAAGAACACGAGAAAGGAGTTTATTGAGATAAACGAGAAGAGCCTTTGTCAAACTCACATCTCTTGGTTGAAAAGAGTTCTACCAAACATATTTGTTGTTCATTTCATTTTAGAATACGAACCAAAGAAATTGTTCCAAGTACGTGACTTATTCATAAGTTGGGCGTGGGAATACGAGACGGAACTAGGTGAACTATAGGTTTAGTTGCTTGGTCTCAACTATACGAAGTTGGTTTGATTTTTGTATAGCGGCTTAATCCACGAGAGTATTCAATTGGACCGGTCGGGGTTTTTTACGCATTTGCGGTTTCCTCGTTAACAAAATTTTGTTGTGTCATTTACTTTTATTTCGCAATTATAATTGTTGTTATTATAATTTAAAGTAAATTACACAAACGTTAATTCTTATTTACTTGATAAGTAATCCTATTGTGTTTGGTTAAGTGAGAACCTTTTATCAAGTAAACATACTTCGTCGTTGTATTGTCTCAATCTCGTATCCATAGACGATCACACGAAGTGTGAGGAATTTGTTTTATTTTCTCGACTCAGTCCATAGATAATCACTTTTGGAGAAAGGACTTATAGGTGGAAAAGTTTTAGATTGAGGTATATTTGGGTACCCTCATCTTTTCAAGGTGTGACTAGGACGGGTAGAACCAAAATCATATTTGGCGACCACATATGGAGGCTCGTGCCTAGCCCACCATGACATACCAAGGAGATACCATCTCAAACGCATTAAAGAATCAATCAACCAACCGACCCGCCAACCTGGATGAAGTGACAATATAAGAGAATGAGGATATCGAAGAATAAATACTAGCTCAGGATATGGCCACGCAACCAACGATGCATGAATCCCAAAACAGAAAGGAAAGCGCGACACATGAGAAAAACACGTAAGGAACTCAGACATTGAAACCCCCATCCCTATCCCTACAAGATATACAAAAGGAGCTGGATGAACGCATACAAAGAAGGCAGGAATTTGAGGATTGGATATAACAAGCGGTGATAGCGGGCCAAGGCACCTCAGGAATAACAAAAGGCGAATGACACAAAAATGGCAAGTCAGCGACAATGTCACGGGAAGAAATGGAGAAATACCTAGAAACGGAACTACGCGTAGTAAAGCAAGACAATCATTTTCTTGTAAGGAGTCCCTACCCGACAAGCATCCGCAGTACCAATATCCCGAAGACTACGCGTCCCCAAAGTTCAAAACATATGACGGGCGAGGGAAATGCGCGGGAACACATTAGCCGATTCTTATCAACAATGAATGACAAAGTATACGATGGGAGCGTGTGCAGAGAGTTTCTAAAATCAGCAGCGGGCACATCGTTCACCTAGTACGATAACTTTGAAGGCGGGAAGTGTGGACTCATGGCCAACCATGTCCGCTCTCTTCCTTGGAAAATTCTACTCGGCCAAAAGAAAGATTACTGTTGTTAGAGCATGGCTCGGTTGAACCCACCAAGCATTGGTATGTCAAGTTTGGTTGTCATATTTTAGTGAATCAAAACTCATGTTAAGAGTCGCTTGATTATGTACTAGAGTTAAACTTCGTATAGGTTAGCTTGAAAGTATTAGGATATGAGACATTACAAGTATTGCGAAGACTTGAAGATGTGAAGAAGCAAGGAGCTACAACGACAACAATCATCATTCCACTTGAGATTAGTGATATTTGACTTGAACTGTTTCATTCCCTAACGTATCTTTCAAGTCGTGCATATTGAAAACATAAATGCGAAGCATATTTGAGATCTAGATAGACATAGTATTAAGGAATACAATACGGGGTTTATTGCTTAACCATTAAACTTTGTAGATAAGACATCGCCATTATCATTTGAATGATATTGTGATTATGTATGGGTATGAGGTGGGGATTTCATCCTGGGGAACAATGTTTACATGTGTTCTAAGGAAGTAAGTTCATAAACTTGTTTGTGAAGAAAAAGGAAATTGCCAGTGTTATTGGTTTTGTTATTCATTGCATATCTTATGAACAACCAATATGTGTGATAGAGTATAACCGCTCACAACTTGTTGTGTTCTTGGTAGAACTGTTCACAAAGGCCTGACTTATGTATTAGTATAACTTTTATTCGTAAAACTGATCTTAAGTAATCACATATGGTATGATCGTATTTTGTATGTCTGACCTTGTAAGGGAAAGGGAACCGTCCTTGTAAGGAAAGGGAACCGATCCTAGTAAAGGTGCGGTACATCAAAGGGAACCGATCCTTGTATGGGGTGCGGCAAGGTTTATAGCGAGAAAGGAGGAACCGATCCTATGGACATGTGCAACACATATAAGTTAGATACCATATATATGCGAGGAACCGATCCTAGTACCTAGTCAACCGAACTTTTGGGAAGCTAGTGTGACTATGCACAATACTCACATGGAAGTAGAACCGAAACTTGTTTTGGTAGAACCGTAAACCCATGATTATGATTGAATGTTGGTTTGATTAATCACATAGTTCTTGAAAGTCAGATGAACCAATTCTAAACTTGGTTGGAAGTGTGGCAAATCGGTTTCAAGGTTGTAAGTGTGAAAGAGAACTTACAAAGTTAAGATGTCGACAAACTTTGAACACGTGAATCGAATAAAATAAATTGAGAATCTTTTATTTAAGAATGTTTCTATAATTGTTCAAAGATATTCCTTAACGGGCTAAGGGAGGAAAATCTTGAGGATCGAAACATAAGTAAGTTAATAATCTTTTAATTAAGGTTATTAATTTCATTTTGTAGGCTAGGAAAAGTCTAATTCAAAGGATAAATTACTAATGTGCATTTACTAATTAGATTTTCCGAGAGATTTCGATCGTTATTTTTGGACAGATTTTCTGTGCGTGATTGATCACAAGAGATTCAAGTTGATTGTGTGCAGGTGTTTATTGAAGATCTAAGAAGATTTGAAGACAAAGAAGACTTTGAAGATTTGATTTGGGTTCATAATCTTTGGTGTGAACAATACTTGTTTGGTAAAAGCGGATCCAACTATAATCGGTTTATCCTTGTGGTAGATTAGATTGATTAGTTGTGTAGATCGGCATCAATACAATTCTTTGTGATCAAAAGTATTGATTACAAAATCTTAACAATTACTTGGGTAGTTGATAATAAGATAGATCTAATAACCTGACAAAGGAGTTTATTGAGATAAACTGAAGAGCCTTTTTCGAACTCACATCACTTGGTTGAAAACAGTTGCTACCAAAAATGATTCGTTGTTCCTTTACTATTTGAAATACGAACCAAAGGAAATGTTCCAAGTACGTGACTTATTCATAAGTTGGAGGCGTGGGAATATAGACGGAACTAGGTGAACTATAGGTTTAGTTGCTTGGTCTCAACTATACGAAGTTGGTTTTATTTTGTATAGCGGCTTAATCCTGAGAGTATTCCATTCTGGACAAGGTCCCGGGGTTTTTCTGCATTTGCGGTTTCCTCGTTAACAAAATCTTGTTGTGTCATTTACTTTTATTTTCCGCAATTATAATTGTTGTTATTATAATTTAAATTAAATTACACAAGCGTTAATTCCTATTTACTTGATAAGTAATCCTATTGTGTTTGGTTAAGTCCGAACCTTTTATCAAGTAAACATACTTCGTCATTGTATTGTATCGATCTCGTATCCATAGATGATCACACGAAGTGTGAACCAATTTATTGTATTGTCTCGACTCAGTCCATAGACAATCACTTTCGGAGAAAGTACTTATAAGTGGAAAAGTTTTAGATTGAGGTATATTTTGGTACCCTCGTCTTTTGAATTGGTATCAGAGCAGGCAAACACGAAAAGATCTCAAGACTTGAGTAAAACTCGTCTAGGGTTTAACTTTCAAAAATGCTTAGAAGGGATGTCTTCTACAAGCTCTACGTACTCTTCTGATAATATGTCCTAGTGTTCTCAAGAAGAGGTTAAGTTAAGCCCTGTGCTCACATTCAATGATTCTGATTCTGAATCACTTGATGATAAAGAGGATGTTGATTATGTAACATCTCAGCTAGATGCACTAATATAAGCAAAGAATTCCTTTCTTGTGCAACTGAGCTTACACTTGCACTAAAGAGAGAAGGAAAACTCCTTAAAGACTTATGTCATATGAAAGCTGAAAATGATCAACTCAAACGTGATCTTTCATCATGTAAAAATGATCTAGACTCCTTCAATATCATTTATTCCTCGAAGATTCAATCCTTATAATAAAAACTAAGGAAAAGTATTGATCAAGAAAAGAAAAGCGAGCGGTTAAGAAAAGCGCAAGCTGATGATTACAACGCCTTAAAAATATCATATGTTTCTCGAGATAAAGACAGTTTTCCGAACATGTCAAAAGGCTAAAGAATGATATGTGTTCTTTAATGTCCGAACACCGTTGGACACAACCCTTAGGGAAGGTACAAAAATCCGGTTCAATCTGCTCTTTGAAAGAAAAAAGGAGTGTTGATAATAAGAACACTAAAAAGGAGTTTTTATCTTGTAAAAATAAATTTGTAAGGGATCACAAGATAAACCACTCACATCAGAGGTCTACATATCATCAGGGTCATCGAAATCGATGTTTTCATTGTGGAAACAAAGGTCATGTTGTTAAGAATTGTGAACGGCTTTCTTATTTGAACTCTGATAAAGTTTTCTCAGATCTAAAGTTTGTCATGAGATTATCGTCTGAACAAAGCATACGTAAACCTGATCCTTTTAAATCAAAGGATTCTCGAAAGCACTCATCCTGGGTGATGTTCATCACATAAATAAGAAGGACCGAGAAGACTAAGAAGTGGATACCAAAGAAGATCAACGAATCGAACAGAAAGGAAGCTGACAACGACTCCAGATCATCGACACTCAAGGTAATTCCTAAATATCTTGATGATAGTAAATTCTATGATAACTTTGGTTCATCGTCAGAAAAAATTAGAGTTCTTAATAAATCAGGTAAGAAGAAATTCCCTGATAATCGTGGAAATCTTAATCTGTCTCATTCGGATACTTAGTATACGGGAGAAATACACTGACTCATAAAGTTCTCAAACTTAGTTTGATGAGTTCGAGTGTATATTGTGGAATAGTTCAAAACTTTACGAGAATTATGAAGATATTCAGAAGAACGCACTTTCCTATAAATCCTTAATATTAAAAAAAATCGGTTTTTCTATTAAGGGAAGAATATTTGATTTCCATAATCAATGAACAAGTTTTTATTAACTATTAATATATAAGTTTTGGTATTATATGAGTGTTTCGGTTTTGATCGAAACCGGGAATCATGGAGAAATCGATTTTTATGCAAAGCTTTCTTCAAAAGTTTCGTAAAGGTATCTTTGAAAAATGGCTAGTGACTCTTTTGGTCACCTCAATTTCAATGGAAACAGATCCGCTTCCTATATGAATATGAATCTTTCATCATGTATGATCGATTATGAAAAAGAGTTTTACAAGATGACTCGAACTTGTGCCGAAACCAAGTTGGAAGTTTTAATGCTAAAACGTAGCCTTGAAAAATCCTTACTAGTTCAAGCTCAAATTCTCAAGCAACTAGATTTACTCTCAAAAAGGGTAAACGAGGAGGAACCTAACTTCCACCAGGTTGAGGAATTAGTCTTCAATCAAGGATCGCTTCAGGGAATTAGGAGAGTCATCCCTATCAAGCGCAAGATATCTCAAGATTATGAAGGGTTCTAAACCATAGGAAAATAGACATCAATGGTTGATTTCTTTCAATAATTGTGTAAAGTATATTATGAATAAAACTATCTATTTATGAATAAAATTATTTGATTTATAATTTTTCTTGTGATAGTTTTTGATTTATATAGCCTGTGCTTGAATGCTTTATATTATTGATATTTATGTTTACGGTTTTCTAACCTTATGGTTTGGGTGACTTATTGATTTAGCAGGATTAAGTTCTAGCCCATGTTGGTAGGATTTATCAAAGGATCATGAGGGGTTCTGATAGAAACAATATGTGAAAAAGTCACAATATGTTGAATCGTTTGGTTTAGCATAAAAGCATATGTGTTTCGGGGTTTTCAACTTTTGCTTGCAATAGTTAAAAACCGGTTTTCAACCTTTCTGGTAAAGGTTGGTTGTTGTTATTCTTTTGTTTTGCATAAGGATGACAACATAATGATATTTCGATATCAATTCTCCCGGGGAAGAAGATGCAAACATATTGGAGAAGAGGATGCGAAATTTGAGGTAACGAGTTTGTTAGTTAATCGTTTTCCTGTTTAAGAAAAGCCTGATTTTATTTCATATATTTATTGCTTTTGCTTAAAAAAACTTAGGTACAATTGATGTTTTATTCCATTATTTGTGTATGGATGTGTGTGTGATTCAATTGAATCCGGTTAAGAAAAACTATTGTTATCTTGCTTTATTGTTTGGTATCAATCGTTTAGGCTTACAAAATTTCGGTGCAATTGCGGTGCTTTAATGTCTATGTTGTTTCAATTGCTTCCGGTTGAGGTGAATAATTATGAAAGTTGATTTATTTGGTTTGTATGAATTATTTATGGCTTAACGAAAGAAAATATTTACGGGATGAATTGTTTAGTCCAATTCGATTCCGGATAAGAGAAACTGAGTTAATTCTGATCTTAGTTAGACTTATCAAAATGGAGGTTTCGGTTATTCAAGTCTAATCGAATGCCTTAACAAGAAATGCTAGTTAACTGACCTAGTACTTGTCTTGTTTAAAAGTTAAAGGTCTAAGTATAATTAGAACCTGATGAGAAAAATAGAGTTATCTTTATTTTGGTCTTATCGAACAAGTGATTGTATTTGTACAATCGGTTTAGCAAAGGAACTAAAATGCTTAGTTGATTTTTGGTTTGCTAAACTATTAGGGAAAATTTCTTCGGGCAGTTATTTCCTTGGTAACATATCAAAAAAAAAAATACTTTGTAGTTTCGGTTTTGGTATTGGTTATCAAAAATGGTGTGTGGAACCCTCGTGCTTAACTCTATAGGTTGCAAGTCTATTTTGATATGGGTTATTTTGTTTTTGGTACTCAAGTTTTGACCAACTTTGCTGTTTGGTCTAACATTTGTCCATCTTGGTATTTGGTACCTGAAATTGACGTTGACCCGCGTGGACTGTGTTATATATTGACTCCTGTTTAGTAATTACAAAAAAAATTAAATAAAATCTAATAACCAAACAAAATTACCATTGTACCCTTAACTTAACTAATATTTACATAATAATATGACTTCCCTTCACCATCTTCTTTATCTCCGATTAGAGAACATAACTTCCCTTCATCATCTTCTCAAGCGTCTGAAATTCCTCCTCTTTGTTCATCTAACAATTGACGAAAAGAAATCCCCACAATTCAGTCAATACCCAATTTTAATCAAACCCACACATCAATTAGGCAATCTTCAACTGTTACAGATCCAACCACCTTTAACATCAATCTGAGAATATAATCCAGGGTACCAACCTTCTCCCAATTGATTTGTTGAATCAATTTCCACAAAAACGAAAACCAATTGAGAATATAATCAAATGCAGATTCATCTCGCCCATTTTCAAACTAAACGAACATTAATTCTTCACTGTTATTCAACCATTTCATCATTCATACAATGAAAACCCTAAAACCACTATAGCATCGCCACTTCCTTGCTGTGAAATCGGAATCAATTCACGAAACCCCCAAATTCTTTCATTGATGTAAAACCTAATTTCAATCTACTGTTAGAAATCCCAAAAATTCAGACCATATCAACAAATGCCAATTGAATCTCGATCAAGACCAATTCACAGTAAACACAGTCCCAATCGAACCCAATATGAAATTCATATAAAACCAATTTCATAAAGACCCAACTTCAATCCATGCCAGAAATTCCCAACCCTAATTTAAATAGAAACAAAAACGAATCAAATTAAAACTTAAATTTCAGAAGAGAAAAAAAACCATCTAAAATTGAAATGGGTTTCATGTACTTACGATTTTCACGACCCATGGCTGCAATTCGTCGATGGATATCTTTGATAATTCTTCCGTATTTATATGTGGTTTTTTCTTCGATCTTATCTTCACGACTAATAAGCTCAAGTAAAAACGTAAACCTTATCTATTACTCGAACATGACCACGAAGAGAAGAGAAGATTTTCGATCTTCCTAACTATCACTCTGATTTTTTTTCTGGGAAGATGAAGATAAGAGTATGATTTTTGTCTGGTCTTTTTTTCTATGTTTGGGAAGATGAAGAGAACATGAAGTGAAGATGATCCGTGGAGAGGGGATAGACCACACGTGTTTATAGTGAAATCATATCTGTCCCACATCAGGGATATATCTGTAAATTCTATAATTTATTTAATAAAATTGATTAAAATCTAAAATAAATAAATTTAAATCTAGTCAATAACAGTCATTCGAGGTCAATGTCAATTTCAGGTACCAAATACCAAGCTGGACAAATGTTAGACCAAACAGCAAAGTTGGTCAAAACTTGAGTACCAAAAACAAAATAACCCTTTTGATATTTGTAAGATCCTTTCGGTTTGTCCTTTATTTTTTCATTTCTTTGTCATTTTGTGACAAAAAGGGGGAGAAATATATGGAGTAAACAAGTGATACTGGTATTGATTTATATTGATTGGTATCACTAAGGGAAAGGACATTGGTGCTTAAACGTTTATCTAACGAAAGAGTAAAGCATAGACTAAAGGGGAGTAACATATCATATGATACTTGTAGTTATATGGACTACAAAGGAAATAACAAAGATGTGCGGATTGAAAACTACCTATCTTACCTTTAGGGGGAGTATTAGCTTTGTTATTATAATGTCAACAGCGGCATTTATGGATTGAATGTATACAGGTTATTGTGCTATTGAATTCGGGAATCAAGCGTATGTGTAATAAATTCTTGTAATTTGTTTATCCATATGATTTAGAGTTTTGTCACTAAAATTGACAAAGGGGGAGATTGTTAGAGCATAGCTCGGTTGAACCCACCAAGCGTTGGTATGTCAAGTTTGGTTGTCATATTTTAGTGAGCCAAAACTTATTTTAAGAGTCGCTTGATTATGTACTAGAGTCAACTTCGTATATGTTAGCTTGAAAGTATTAGGATATGAGACATTACAAGTATTGCGAAGACTTGAAGAAGTGAAGAAGTAAGGAGCTACAACGACAACATCATCCTACCACTTGAGGTTAGTGATATTTGAGTTGAACTATTTCATTCCCTAACGTATCTTTCAAGTCGTGCATATTGAAAACAAAACTGCGAAGCATGAATGATTATACTCTAGTAAGACATAATATTAAGGAATACAATACGAGGTTTATTGCTTAACCATTAAAATTTTTAGATAAGAGATCGACATAATCGTTTGAATGCTATTGTGATTATGTATGGGTATAAGGTGAAGATTTCATCCTAGGAAACAATGTTTTACATTTGTTTTAAGGAAGTAAATTCATGAACTTGTTTTGTGAATCGAAAGAAAAATCGCCAGGCATTATTGGTATTTTTATTCATTGCATATCTTTTGAACTACCAATATGTGTGATTAGTATAACCACTCATGACTTGTTTGAGTTCTTGGTAAAACTATTCACAAAGGCCTGACTTTTGTATTGGTATGACTTTTATTAGTGAAACCGATCTTAAGTAATCCCCTGAGATGGTATGATCGATTTTGTGTTATTGGTATGACTGACTCTGGGTAAAGGGGAACCGATCTTAGTAAGAGGTGCAACCTATCACAAAGGGGAATTGATCCTTGTATGAGGTGCAACAAGTTTTTAGCAGAAAGGGGAACCGATCCTATGGACATGTGCAGCAAGTACAAGTTAGATACCATATATATGTGGGGAACCGATCCTAGTACCTAGTCAACCGAATTTTGGTAACTAGTGTGACTATGCAAAATACTCACATGGAGGTAGAACCGAAACTTGTTTTGGTAGAACCGTGAAACCCATATTTGGTGATTGAGTGTTCTTGATCAATTACGTAGTTCTTGAAAGTCAGATGAACCAATTCTAAACTTGTTTGGAAGTGTGGCAAATAGGTTTCAAGATTGTAAGTATAAAAGAGGACTTACAAAGTAAGGATGTCGACATACTTTGAACATGTGCAATAACGCTTATCTTTAATTGTTCAAAGTTATTCCTTAATAGCTAAAGGAAGAAAATCCAGGATCGAATAAAATAAATTGAGAATCTTTTATTTAAGGTTTTTAATTTTATTTTTGGAAAATGAAAATTAGTAATGTGCATTTGCTAGTTGGAGATTTTCTAAGAGATTTTCGGTCATTATTTGGACAAGCATTTCGGGAATTATGGAAACAAGAATCTGGAATATATTGCATATCTTGAGAATATTTTCGGTTTTGGAAATTCCTTGGTGTCCAAACTTCCTTGGTCTATAAATATGAAAGTTTGCATTTCGAGCAAACTAATCCTCGTACAGCAGAAACTATCTCAGTTGTGCTGCTACTGGTGAAGCCGCCTATTCGAAGAGGAGAGTAACCTAATTAGGCGAAATCTCTTACGTCCGCTCAGTTTAAATACTTATTTGGGATTGAGAAGCTCTATTAGTACCGTTGGTGGGAAACTAGATAATTGCGGTTTATCTTTTGTTTTCGATTGATTTGATTGACTAACGGTGGTTGAAATTTGATTGCACCTAGTTTGTTTATGCTTGAGAATCTTCTCTTCTGATATAAGATTCACTCAAACTAGATCGAAGTTTTGACGGGGATCTTTAGACTGTTTATAGTTCTAAAGACGTCTTGTGATAATCTATTGTTATGATTCCGTTACGTGCGTGATTGATCACAAGAGATTCAAGTTGATTGTGTGCAGGTTTTTTATCTAAGATCTAAGAATATTTGAAGACAAAGAAGACTTTGAAGATTTCTGATTTGGGTTCATAATCTTTGGTGTGCACAATACTTGTTTCGGTAAAAGAGGATCTAACTATAATCGGTTTATCCTTGTGGTAGATTAGATTGATTAGTTGTGTATATCGGCATCAATACAATTCTTTGTGATTAAAAGTATTGATTGCAAAATCTTAACAATTACTATGGTAGTTGATAATAAGATAGATCTAAGAACCTGAGAAAGGAGTTTATTGAGATAAACAGAAGAGCCTTTGTCAAACTCACATCTCTTGGTTGAAAAGAGTTCCTACCAAACATATTTGTTGTTCATTTACTGTTTAGAATACGAACCAAAGAAATTGTTCCAAGTACGTGACTTATTCATAAGTTGGAGGCGTGGGAATACAGACGGAACTAGGTGAACTATAGGTTTAGTTGCTTGGTCTCAACTATACGAAGTTGGTTTGATTTTGTATAGCGGCTTAATCCTGAGAGTATTCAATTCTGGACCAGGTCCCGGGGTTTTTCTGCATTTGCGGTTTCCTCGTTAACAAAATTTTGTTGTGTCATTTACTTTTATTTCCGCAATTATAATTGTTGTTATTATAATTTAAAGTAAATTACACAAACGTTAATTCCTATTTACTTGATAAGTAATCCTATTGTGTTTGGTTAAGTCAGAACCTTTTATCAAGTAAACATACTTCGTCGTTGTATTGTCTCGATCTCGTATCCATAGACGATCACACGAAGTGTGAACCGATTTGTTTTATTTTCTCGACTCAGTCCATAGATAATCACTTTTGGAGAAAGGACTTATAGGTGGAAAAGTTTTAGATTGAGGTATATTTGGGTACCCTCATCTTTTCAAGGTGTGACTAGGACGGGTAGAACCAAAATCATATTTGGCGACCACATATGGAGGCTCGTGCCTAGCCCACCATGACATACCAAGGAGATACCATCTCAAACGCATTAAAGAATCAATCAACCAACCGACCCGCCAACCTGGATGAAGTGACAATATAAGAGAATGAGGATATCGAAGAATAAATACTAGCTCAGGATATGGCCACGCAACCAACGATGCATGAATCCCAAAACATAAAGGAAAGCGCGACACATGAGAAAAACACGTAAGGAACTCAGACATTGAAACCCCCATCCCTATCCCTACAAGATATACAAAAGGAGCTGGATGAACGCATACAAAGAAGGCAGGAATTTGAGGATTGGATATAACAAGCGGTGATAGCGGGCCAAGGCACCTCCGAGGGAATAACAAAGGGCGAATGACACAAAAATGGCAAGTCAACGACAATGTCACAGGAAGAAATGGAGAAATACCTAGAACAGAACTACCGCGTGGTAAAGCAAGACAATCATTTTCTTGTAAGGAGTCCCTACCCAGCAAGCATCCGCGAGTACCAATATCCCGAAGACTACGCGTCCCCAAAGTTCAAAACATATGACGGGCAGGGAAATGCGCGGGAACACATTAGCCGATTCTTATCAACAATGAATGACAAAGTATCTGATGGGAAGCTGTGCTTGAGAGAGTTTCTAAAATCACTGACAGGCACATCGTTCACCTAGTACGATAACCTGAAGGCGGGAAGTGTGGACTCATGGCCAACCATGTCCGCTCTCTTCCTTGGAAAATTCTACTCGGCCAAAAGAAAGATTACGGCTGTTAGAGCATGGCTCGGTTGAACCCACCAAGCATTGGTATGTCAAGTTTGGTTGTCATATTTTAGTGAATCAAAACTCATGTTAAGAGTCGCTTGATTATGTACTAGAGTTAAACTTCGTATAGGTTAGCTTGAAAGTATTAGGATATGAGACATTACAAGTATTGCGAAGACTTGAAGATGTGAAGAAGCAAGGAGCTACAACGACAACAATCATCATTCCACTTGAGATTAGTGATATTTGACTTGAACTGTTTCATTCCCTAACGTATCTTTCAAGTCGTGCATATTGAAAACATAAATGCGAAGCATATTTGAACTCTAGATAGACATAGTATTAAGGAATACAATACGGGGTTTATTGCTTAACCATTAAACTTTGTAGATAAGACATCGCCATTATCATTTGAATGATATTGTGATTATGTATGGGTATGAGGTGGGGATTTCATCCCGGGGAACAATGTTTACATGTGTTCTAAGGAAGTAAGTTCATAAACTTGTTTGTGAACCGAAAAGGAAATTGCCAGGTGTTATTGGTTTTGTTATTCATTGCATATCTTATGAACAACCAATATGTGTGATAGAGTATAACCGCTCACAACTTGTTGTGTTCTTGGTAGAACTGTTCACAAAGGCCTGACTTATGTATTAGTATAACTTTTATTCGTAAAACTGATCTTAAGTAATCACATATGGTATGATCGTATTTTGTATGTCTGGCCTTGTAAGGGAAAGGGAACCGATCCTTGTAAGGGAAAGGGAACCGATCCTAGTAAGGGGTGCAGTACATCAAAGGGAACCGATCCTTGTATGGGGTGCAGCAAGGTTTATAGCAGAAAGGGGAACCGATCCTATGGACATGTGCAACACATATAAGTTAGATACCATATATATGCGAGGAACCGATCCTAGTACCTAGTCAACCGAACTTTTGGGAAGCTAGTGTGACTATGCACAATACTCACATGGAAGTAGAACCGAAACTTGTTTTGGTAGAACCCTAAACCCATGATTATGATTGAATGTTGGTTTGATCAATCACATAGTTCTTGAAAGTCAGATGAACCAATTCTAAACTTGGTTGGAAGTGTGGCAAATCGGTTTCAAGGTTGTAAGTGTGAAAGAGAACTTACAAAGTTAAGATGTCGACAAACTTTGAACACGTCTTTGTGAATGTTTCTATAATTGTTCAAAGATATTCCTTAACGGCTAAGGGAGGAAAATCCCAGGATCGAAACATAAGTAAGTTAATAATCTTTTAATTAAGGTTATTAATTTCATTTTGTAGGGAAAGTACAGAATTACTAATGTGCATTTACTAATTAGATTTTCCGAGAGATTTCGATCGTTATTTTTGGACAGAGCATTTCCAGGAATTATGAAAACTGAATTTGTGCTTTTATGAATATCTTGAGAATATTTTCGTTTTTGGAAATTCCTTGGTGTCCAAACTTCATTGTCTATAAATACACGAAGTTTGCCTTTCTAGCAAACTAATCCTTCGTAAAAACAGATTTACTCTTTTGTTGTTGTTACTGGTGTAGCCGCCTATTCGGAGAGGAGAGTAACCTAATTAGGCGAAATCTCTTACGGCCTCTCAATTTAAAGTATTCTTTGGGATTGAGAAGCTCTAGCGCGACCCATTGGTGGGAAACTAGATAATTGCGGTTTATCTTTGTTTTCAATTGATTTGATTGACTAACGGTGGTTGATATCTGATTGCACCTAGTTTGTTTATTCTTGAGAATCTTCTCTTCTGATATGAAAGGTTGTGATATTGAAGACATGTCCGGGAAAATAATTTTTCGAGGACGTAGAAGCATGAATAATTGTTATCTTCTTGATATACAGTCCAATCTGTATTGTAACTTGACTAAGGTTGAGTCAACTCATTTGTGGCATGAACGGTTTGGTCATATCAACTACCGTATGCTAGGAAAGCTCATTAATCGTGAACTTGTCAAAGGTGTTCCAAAAATTAACACTAAAGTAGAAGGTGTTTGTGGTGCATGCCAAAAGGGTAAGCAAGGAAAAATTCCACACAAATCTTCTCGAGATATAGCCACTCGGGCTCCTCTCGATCTTATTCATATGTATCTGTTTGGTCTAATTCAACAAGCTTCTGTTGGAGGTAATAAGTATGCCTTAGTAATGGTAGATGACTATACTCGGTTCACATGGGTTTCTTTTCTAAAGAATAAGAATGACACTCTTGAGGAATTCAAGATTATTGTGAACATGATACAAAATGAACAAGGTCGCAAACTTAAAAAAATAAGAAGCGATCGTGGTACAGAATTCAAAGATACGAAAGTATATGAATACTGTAATGAACTTGGGATTATCCAACAATTCTCTGCTCCCATTACACCTCAATCAAATGGTGTAGCTGAGAGAAAGAATAGAAATATTCAAGAAATGGCAAGAGTACCACTAACTTTCTGGGGGGAAGCTGTTCTTACAGCTTGTTATCTAATAAATAGAGTTTACTTAAGACCCAAAACTCTAAATACTCCATATGAACTATGGTATGGAAGAAAATTTAATCTGAGCTATTTAAGGGTTTTCAGAAGCAAGTGCTATATTCTCAAAGATAGAGAACATAGAGGAAAATTTGATTCCAAAAGTGATGAAGGAATTTTTCTTGGCTACGCTTCTGATAGCCGTGCCTTACGGGTATACAACATCATGACCAAAGTCATGATGTAATCAATTAATGTTATTATCGATGACATTAGTGACTTTAGTCAAGACAATCACTGCAACAGAGCTTCCTCCCTCTGAAACTGTTGTTAAAGAAAAACTGACTGTAGAAGAACCTTCTGTGGTTCCTCTAATTAGTGACATTGATGATAAAGATGAAAATGAAAGTATTGTTGAACAACCTAATGATACTGAATATATTGTTCAAAAACCTACTAAGTGGGTACATCAAAGACACTCTACTGAAGATATTATTGGAGATGCCAATGCAAGGTTTATGACTCGAAGAGAACTTCAGAATGTCTGCTACTATTCATGCTTTCTATCTTCAATAGAACCAAAGAATATTGAGGAAGCACTCAGTGAACCTGCTTGGGTTAAATCTATGCATGAGGAACTCAATCAGTTTAAAAGGCAAGAAGTATGGGAACTTGTTCCAAAACCAGGAGGAGTCAACATTGTTGGAACAAAGTGGATCTACAAAAACAAATCAGATGAATTCGGAACCATTGTCAGAAACAAAGCCAGACTTATTGTTCAAGGATATTCTCAAATTGAAGGTATTGATTTTGATGAAACTTTTGCTCCCGTTGCTCGTTTAGAATCTATTAGACTTTTACTTGCTTATGCTTGCTATCTTAAGATAAAATTATTCCAAATGATATCAAGTCTGCATTTTTAAATGGGTAAACTTAAAAAGGCCTTGTATGGTCTAAAACAAGCTCCTCGAGCTTGGTATGACAAATTGACATCCTTCCTACTTCAAAAGGGATTCTCTAGAGGTGGTGCTGATAAAACTCTTTTTACTAAGTGGAGTGGTAACCATGTCCTTATAACACAAATATATGTAGACAATATCATATATGGATCCACCTCAAAAACTCTAACGGATGAATTCCTAAATCTTATGAGTGGAAAATTCGAAATGAGTAATGTTGGGGAACTGTCATATTTTCTTGGTTTGCAAATACAGAAACAAAAAGACAATATTCTTCTTTCTCAAGAAAAATATGCAAGGAATCTTGTTGAGAAATTTGAACTAAACCAGTCAACTCCTATGGCAACTCCAATGCCAACTACTGGAAAACTTCAATCCAATCCGGAGAAAAATCATTGATCGAAACTATATAGATCCATGATCGGAAGCTTGTTTTTACTTAATCGCAACAAGGCCAGACATTGCTTTCAGTGTAGGATGTTGTGCCAGATTTCAAGCGGACCCTAAAGAGTCACATTTTAAAGCTGTAAAACGTATCATACGATATGTTAGTGGTACTGTGGATTATGGTCTATCATACTCAATGGATACAAACAATAGTCTTGTTGCCTACTCAGATGCTGATTGGGCAGGGTGTGTAGAAGATCGGAAAAGCACCTCAGGTGGTTGCTTCTACGTTGGTCAAAATCTTGTTGCTTGGCACAACAAGAAATAGAATTTGCAGTCTTTATCAACCTGTGAAGTAGAATATATTATTCTTTGGTACATGTTTGTACCCAACTATTATGGATGAAACAGATGCTCGTTGACTATGGAATAAATATTCCAACTATGAACATCCTATGTGATAACTCAAGTGTTATTCGCTTGACTGAGAATCCGGTTGAACATTCTCGTACTAAACACGTAGACATTAGATATCACTTTATTAGATAATAGTATGAGAATGGTGTTATCAAATTAGAGTACGTTCCATCTGAGCGTCAACTATCTGATATTCTTACTAAACCCTTAGATAGAGCAACGTTTGAAAATCTAAGGAAATCCATAGGAATTATCAAGGTACATTAGTACCGTTTGTGAACCCTCATGGTTTGGGTGACTTTTTTATTTAGCGGGATTAAGTTATAGCCCTTGTAGGTAGGCTTTATCAAAGGATTATGAGGGGTTCTGATAGAAACAATATGTGAAAAAGTCACAATATGTTGAATCGGTTTTGGTTTAGCATAAAAGCATATGTGTTTTGACGGTTTTCAACTTTTGCTTGCAATTGTTAAAACCGATTTTCAACCTTTCTCTGGTAAAGGTTGAAGTGTGTTGTTATTCTTTTGTTCACGCATAAGGATGACAACGTGGTGATATTTCGATATCAATTCTCCCTGGACGAAGATGCAATCATATTGGAGAAGTGGATGCGAAATTTGAGGTAACAATCTTGTTAGTTAATTGTTTTCCTGTTTAAGAAAAGCCTAAGTTTATATTATATATATTTGTTGCTTTTGCTTAACAAAATTTCGGTTCAATTGATATTTATTCCATGATGTGTGTGTGGATGTGTGTTTCAATTGGTTCCGGTTAAGAAAAACTATTGTTATCTTGCTTTATTGTGTGGTATCAATTGTTTTGGCTTACAAAATTTCGGTACCATTGATGTGTGTGTGTGATTCAATTGGTTCCGGTTAAAAAAACTATTGTTATCTTGATTTTGTATGGTCTCAATCGTTTAAGCTTACAAAATTACGGTGCAATTGCGGTGCTTATAATGTCTATGTTGTTTCAAGTGCTTCCGGTTGAGGTGAATAATTATGCAAGTTGATTTATTTTGGTTTGTATGAATTATTTATGGCTTAACGAAATAATATGTGTACGGGATGAGTTGTTTATTCCAATTCGATTCCGGATAAGAAACTAAGTTAATCATGATCTTAGTTAGACTTATTGAAGTGAGGTTTCAGTTATTCAAGTCTAATCGAACGCCTAAACAAGAAATGCTAGTTAACTAACCTAGTACTTGTCTTGTTTAAAATTGAAAGGTCTAATTTATGGATAATTAGAACCTGATGAGAAAAATGGAGTTTATCTTTATTTTGGTCTTATCGAATTAAGCGGTTGTTTTTGAACAATCGGTTTAGCAAAGGGACTAACATGCTTAGTTGTTTTTGGTTTGCTAAACTAAATTGGAAAAATTGTTTCGGGCAATTTTTTCCTTGGTAACATATCAAAATAAGACTACTTTTAGTTTCGGTTTTGATATTGGTTATCGCAACATGATGTGTGGAACCCTCGTGCCTAACTCTACAGTTTGCAAGTTTATTCGAGATTTGTAAGATTCTTTTCGTGTTGTCCTTTATTTTTTTTCGTTTCTTTGTCATTTTTGTGAAAAAAGGGGGAGAAATATATGGAGTAAACAGTGATGCTTTTGGCATTGATATTTATATTGACTGGCATCGCTAGGGAAAAGAACATTGGTACTTGAATGTTTTTATCTAACGAAAGAGTGAAAGCACAGACTAAGGGGGAGTAACATGTCATATGTTTGGTATAACAATGATGTACGGATTGAATATCTACCTATCTTCCTTAGGCGGAGTAATAGCTTTGTTATTATAATGTCAACAACGACATTTTCAAGGATTGAATGTAAGCAGTTTCACTGTGCTGTTGAATCGGGAATCAAGCGGAATGTAATGAATTATTGTAATTTGTTTATCCATATGATGTAAGAGTTTTGTCACTAAAATTGACAAAGGGTGAGATTGTTAGAGCATCGCTCGGTTGAACCCACCAAGCGTTGGTATGTCAAGTTTGGTTGTCATATTTTAGTGAATCAAAACTCATGTTAAGAGTCGCTTGATTATGTACTAGAGTTAAACTTCGTATAGGTTAGCTTGAAAGTATTAGGATATGAGACATTACAAGTATTGCGAAGACTTGAAGATGTGAAGAAGCAAGGAGCTACAACAACAACAATCATCCTTCCACTTGAGGTTAGTGATATTTGACTTGAACTGTTTCATTCCCTAACGTATCTTTCAAGTCGTGCATATTGAAAACATAACTGCGAAGCATATTTGAACTCTAGATAGACATAGTATTAAGGAATACAATATGAGGTTTATTGCTTAACCATTAAACTTTGTAGATAAGACATCACCATAATCATTTGAATGCTATTGTGATTATGTATGGGTATGAGGTGAGGATTTCATCCTAGGGAAAATGTTTACATGTGTTCTAAGGAAGTAAGTTCATAAACTTGTTTGTGAACCGAAAAGGAAATTTCCAGGTGTTATTGGTTTTGTTATTCATTGCATATCTTATGAACAACCAATATGTGTGATAGAGTATAACCGCTCACAACTTGTTGTGTTCTTGGTAGAACTGTTCATAAAGGCCTGACTTATGTATTGGTATAACTTTTATTAGTAAAACCGATCTTAAGTAATCACCTGTGGTATGATCGGATTTTGTATGTCTGACCTTGTAAGGGAAAGGGAACCGATCCTTGTAATGGAAAGGGAACCGATCCTTGTAAGGGAAAGGGAACCGATCCTAGTAAGGGAAAGAGAACCGATCCTTGTATGGGGTGCAGCAAGGTTTATAGCAGAAAGAGGAACCGATCCTATGGACATGTGAAACACATATAAGTTAGATACCATATATATGTGAGGAACTGATCCTAGTACCTAGTCAACCGAACTTTTGGGAAGCTAGTGTGACTATGCACAATACTCACATGGAGGTAGAACTGAAACTCGTTTTGGTAGAACCGTAAACCCATGATTGTGATTGAATGTTGGTTTGATCAATCACATAGTTCTTGAAATTCAGATGAACCAATTCTAAACTTGTTTGGAAGTGTGGCAAATCGGTTTCAAGGTTGTAAGTGTGAAAGAGAACTTACAAAGTTAAGATGTCGACAAACTTTGAATACGTGATGTGAATGTTTATTTCTATAATTGTTCAAAGATATTCCTTAACGGCTAAGGGAAGAGAATCCCAGGCGAAATCTCTTACGGCCGCTCAATTTAAAGTCTTCTTTGGGATTGAGAAGCTCTAGCGCGACCCGTTGGTGGGAAACTAGATAATTGCGGTTTATCTTTGTTTTCAATTGATTTGATTGACTAACGGTGGTTGATATCTGATTGCACCTAGTTTGTTTATTCTTGAGAATCTTCTCTTTCGATATAAGATTCACTCAAACTAGTTCAGAGTTTCGACATGGATATTTAGACTGTTGTTAGTTCTAAAGACGATCTTGTGATAATCCATTGTTAACAGACTCCGTTTTGTGCGTGATTTATCACAAGAGATTCAAGTGATTGTTTGCAGGTTTTTATTGAAGATTTAAGAAGATTTGAAGACAAAGAAGATATTGAAGATCTGACTTGGGTTTTATAATCTTTGGTGTGCACAATACTTGTTTGGGTAAAAGAGGATCCAATTAATAATCAATTTATCCTTGTGGTAGATTGGATTGATTAATTGAGTAGATCAACATCAATACGTTTCCCTGTGATTAAAGGTATTGATTGGCTTAATCTTAAACGATTACCTTTGGGTGATTGAACATAAGATAAATCTAAGGACCCGACGAAAGAGTTTATGTTAAGATAAACAGAAGAGCCTTTGTCCGACTCATATCACTTGGTTGAATAGAGTTGATACCAAACAGATTTGTTGTTCCTTTATTGTTTGGAATACGAACCAAAGGAATTGTTCCAAGTACGTGACTTATTCACAAGTCGGAGGCGTGGGAATACAGACGGAACTAAGTGAACTATTGGGTTAGTTACTTGGTCTGAACTATACGAAGTTAGGTGTAATTTTGTGTAGCGGCTTAATCTTGAGAGTATTCAATTCTGGACAAGGTCCCGGGGTTTTTCTGCATTTGCGGTTTCCTCGTTAACAAAATCTTGTTGTGTCATTTACTTTTATTTTCCGCATTATAATTATTTTATTATAATTAAAGTAAATCACGCAAACGTTAATTCCTATTTACTTGATAAGCAATCCTATTGTGTTTGGTTAAGTCCGAACCTTTGTATCAAGTAAACATACTTCGTTGTTGTATTGTCTCGATCTCGTATCCATAGACGATCACACGAAGTGTGAACCGATTAGTTGTATTGTCTCGACTTAGTCCATAGACAATCACTTTCGGAGAAAGGACTTATAGGTAGGAAAAGTTTTAGCTTGAGGTATATTTGGGTACCCTTGCCTTTTCAACGATGATAGACCTGAGCCGGGGTGGTCAGTGGACATGAGAGGAAATAGGAAAGTACATTCTGTGATTCCGGCGCCTTGCACTGGATTGCCATGAAGACATCGACGAGGAAGCCCTCGTCGAGATATGTATATGCGGAATGATACTCGCCTTCAAGGGGAGCCTGATTAACTTCAGATTCCAGAATTTTGTTGAACTAGAAGAAGCAGCAGAAAGGATCGCCGACTGTGTGGAGGAAACGCACGCAGATCCTGCCTGGCGCTACGCAGTCCACACCATATCCGAAGCACCGCGTAATGTGAGGTTCAACACCACCAAGGAGAGAAGGGACCAGTTTCGAACACCCGAAGGAGACCTAGGAGGAAGTAGATGGACTAGGCGGGACTCCAACCCACCACTCCCTTTACCATGCAACAGAGAACAGGTAATCGAGCTCCCGAATCAATGGGTCGCATATAGTCGCCCACTCATTTCTCTTGAGTAAGCTCTGGCGATTTTGAGGCGATTGGTCTGGCGACATTGACTTAGTCAACCTTCACAATTTCTTCATCCTTTTGAGCAGTTTTCTCTAGGGTTTCAATTCTCATGGGTGTCTGATTAATCTATTGATTATCTCTGGTTCTTGAACTATCGTTTTGATTATTCTTCTCTCTTTTCTTAGCCTTTTATTTTGATTTGATATGACCTAATTGTTTTGATAATTTCTCTCGTTATCTTTTCTTTACAATTAGTTGATTAATTCCTTCAATACTTATTTTATAATTTTTATGTGTTTCTCAATTCCTCTGATTTGATCTGTTAATCTTTGGTTTTTCTAATTTTGTAGTTTACCTAATTTTTTAGTTTTCTTCTCTCTGTTTTCAGGTTTGGTCATGGGTTGATGTGGGTTGCAAACATAAAGTTCCATAGATATCATCATGAGATTTTGGTTCAAGGCTTTGAGTGTGGGAGAAGATCTAATTTTTTAATCGGGTATGGTTTCTGATTTTATAAAAAAATTATTGGATTTGGGTTAGTTACTATTGAGAAGATTAGCAGATTTGATATGGTTTGGCATAAGGAGATCCTACTGATGTAGGGATGTTATTGAATTTGCTCGATTCAGTTGGTTATAATTTTTAGTTTATATTATTGATTATTGATAACTATGAAAATCTGGTTTATTATCTATGTTGATGAATTATGAGTAGCAATTGTCCGGGTTTGTAGATGTATATTTCCTTGTTCTTTCATGGAGGTTATTTATAAGAAGGAATAGCTTTGATTTTTTATTATGAAGAATGGGCTCTGAGTTTTCTGGAAATGATGATTCAAATGTGTTCTTGTCAACATCTTGTACTGCTTTCTCTCAATTGTATTCTCTTCTTCTTCTGGGGTGGTTTTTAATTCTTATTCTGAGATGAGCTATTCTTCAGACTTGTTTGTAAATTGTGGTTCTGACTTTGATGCTTTGAGCAATCCAGTTGTTGGAGATTGTAATGGTAATGAATTTGTTCCAGAACCTACTCCGTTAGTTTCACTCCCTCTTGAACCAGTGGTTACTGATGATGAATTTGAGAAAGAAATAAATCTCATGTTGGTTGATTCTGTGGACTCTATGGATGTTGAACCTGCTCCATCCCATGACCATGTAAGTCTCTTGAATTAATTTTATCATTTTATCTTGTTTTTGCTCTACTTTTCTGCTCTTTTGATTTTATCTACAATAATCTTTTATCTTTGTTTTTGCTCTTTTGATTGTTTACTTGCTTGCTTGAGTTACATTTATTACCTAGCTATGAAGTTTCTTTGCTGGAATATTAATGGGTGTTGCTCTGATAAGAAATGGCTCCATCTTTTAAGTCTGTTTAGAAAGTTTAAATTTGATGCTATTTGTTTGTTGGAAACTATGGTTGATAGCGATACAATTAAGAAATATAGTCATCATTTGCCTTTTGATGCTTGGTTTGTCGTGCCTTCAGTGGGTAAATCGGGTGGATTATCGCTTGGCTATTTTGAAAAATCTAATATATAAATTATTAGTTCTTCTTTCAACATGATTCATATAGTCTGTGATATAACTCCTCAAATTAGAAACTATCTTATATCCTTTGTTTATGGGTCTTTAAATATCACCGGAATGAGAAACCAATGGAATGTTTTGAGTAATATCAATACATATGCCAACAGACCGTGGTTATTGTTAGGTGACTTTAATTTTATCATGCATGTTTCTGAAAAACAGGGTGGTATAGCTGAAAATTCCTTAGTTCCGGACTTCATTACATCTAAAATGGTAGAACTGAGATTAAATGAGGTTTTTTCTTTTGGAAATCCTTTTACGTGGTGCAATAGAAGATTTAAGAATCCTGCGGAACTCATTTTTGAAAAGTTGGATAGAGGTTTTATGAATGATAAGTGGGTGTCAGTCTTGCCTCAAACTCGAGTCACTAATCTAGGTAGAGTGTATTCAGATCATAGCCCCGTTTTGCTCAAATCCTTTCACCAAGAACAGATGCTTTATATTCCGTATAAATTTTTCAAATGTTGGCAATTAAGTCTTGACTTCAAAAATGTGCTTGCTAATTCTTGGTCTAAACGGGTTAAGGGTTCTCCGAGCTTTACTGTTGCTGGTAAGCTCAAGAATGTTAAACAAGATCTCCGTTTTTGGAATGTAAATTCGTTTGGTCATATTAGGAACACTATTCATAAATTGAACTCAGAGATTGAAAAGCTTCAGTCTTTGCCTTATTCTCCTGCCATAGGTACTTTCATTTTGAATTACTCACAACAGTTAGATTATTGGTATGAGATTGAGAATTCTTTCTATAAACAAAAAGCTAGGATCAACTACTTTACACAATATGATAAAAATACTCAATTCTTTCATAATACTGTTAAACTTAGAAACATGTACAACACCATTCATACTGTTAGGGATGATCAAGGGAATTGGCTAGATTGCAGGGAGCAAGTTGTTTCTCTGGTTGAGTCCCATTTTAAAAAAAAATTATCTTCTTCAAAACCTTGTGATGCTGATATACATGATGTTTTGAAAGATATTCAGCCTATTATCACTGATGAAATAAATCTCTCTCTGGTGGCCATTCCCACTGTGAATGAAATTTATTCTACTGTCAAAGTAATGGAACCATGGAATTCTCCAGGGCCGGACGGTTTTCCGGCAGGTTTTTTCAGAGATAATTGGGACATCGTCTCTGGTCAGGTAATTGAGCATATTCAGAACTTTTTTAAAACTAAGTTCTTGCTGAAACAGCTTAATTATTCCTTCATAGATCTTATCCCTAAGTTAAATAATCCGTCTTCTCCGCATGATTTTCTTTCTATTAGTTTGGCAAACACAGTTTACAAAATCATATCAAAATTTTTAACAAATCGGCTCAAGCCTTTGCTAGATTCTCTTATATCCCCCTTTCAATCGGATTTTATTTCAAATAGGCAAATACAAGATAATATCATTATAAGTCATGAAATCTTGCATTCTTTTAAAAAAAAAGAAAAAGAGAGCTAAGAATGGATATATGGCTATTAAGCTTGATTTATCAAAAGCTTTCGATAGATTAGAATGGTCCTTTATTATTGCTGTTTTTAAGAAGTTAGGTTTCTCCGATGATTGGTTTCAGTTAATTCTTCAATGTATTATTACGGTTTCTTATTCTATCCTTATAAATGGTTCACCTGGAGAGGTTTTTTACCCTTCCAGAGGTATAAGACAAGGTGACTGCCTGTCACCCTATATATTTATAATGTGTATGGAGGTGTTATCCCAGTTGCTGCTGAAAGGTGAGGCTGATAAATTGATTCAAGGTTTTAAAATTAGAAACAACAGTCCTTCGATTTCTCATTTATTTTTTGCGGATGATTGTATGTTGTTCTCTAAGGCTTCCATTACTTATGCTAGAAACCTTTTGATGATAATAAATAAATTTGCAAAAGCTTCAGGTCAGGCCATAAATTTTGAAAAGTATGGTTTCTTTACGAGCGCCAAGATGCATCACAAGCATATTAAATTGTTATCTAGATCTTTGGGCATGAAGTTTCTCTCTAGTTCTGAAAAGTACCTTGGAACTCCCTTTTTTATTAACAGAGATAAATCTAAATGCTTCAAATTCTTGCTAGATAAGTTCTATTCTAGATTAAGTAACATGAAAAGAACGAATTTAAATGGAGCTGGCAGAACAGTGATTACTAAACATGTCCTGTCTACTCTTGCAGTATATCATATGTCATGTTTACCTTTGCCTAAAATTTTTACTTCTAAAATAGACTCTATCCACAGAACTTTTTGGTGGTCTAAGAAAAATCCTCGGAGAGCTGCTTACTTTCGTTCTTGGCTAGATATAGGAAGGTCTAAGTTTTGTGGGGGTGTTGGTATTAGAAATTCATATGCTACCAATAGAGTCTTTATTACTAAATTGGGTTGGAGAATTTTGCAGTTCCATGATCAGTTGGTATCTAGGTTTTTGAAAGACAAGTATTTTCCCAATCAAAATCTATTAGAAATCGACAAAGCTGCAGATTCTTCTTCCTGGATGTGGAAAGGTATAGTTAAAGGTTTGAGTTTCTTAAGGTCTAACATTTTCAGTAAAATCAATAATGGTAAATCGACAAAAATCTGGTCTTCAAATTGGTTGTCGTATGCTTCTTCACCTCCTTTATCTATAAATCCTGATTTTAATGATTATGTTTTTGTCAGTGAGCTTATTGATATGCATACTAACACTTGGAACCTAGCCTTCTGGCCTCTTTTTTTTCCCCTGAAGATGTGATTAAAATTAGGACAATTAGATTAAATCTGCAGTGTGAAGATAAAATCATGTGGTCTCATACTAAAGATGGTATTTTTACTATTAAATCAGCTTATAAAGTTTACACTAATGATGTTAGCTCAGTAGAAGAGTCTGTTTTTTGGAAAAAAAGTTTGGTCTCTGCAGTGTTTGCCCAAGATAAGATTTTTTATGTGGAAGATTTTTGCCTATATGTTGCCTGTAAACTCTACTATGAAAGCTTATAATAGCTCTGTGGATGACTCTTGCCCTCTTTGCAATAATGACACTGAAACTGTCATGCATCTGTTTATTCAGTGTCCTTTAGCTTCCCATATATGGTTTGGTTTATCCTTGCAACATTTAGTTTCTTATGATTATCCTTGGATCGATGATTACTTCCTTAGTTGGTTTGATTCGACGTTGGGTCAGTCGCCTTTTGCAGTGGACTGGCCTAGCATTGGTGCTATTGTTTTGTGGTGTATTTGGAAGCTGAGGTGTGATGTGCTCTTCAAAAGAGTTTCCACAAACTTGGAAAAAGTTATTCTGAATACTAGAAGAATGATTAATACCTACATTGCTCCTTCTTTTCCAGTTCAAGTTCCTAGGAATAGTGTTAAAACTTCTGCTACTGTTGTCAACCATGTTTTGTTCTTAGATGGTTCTTTTAAGGATTTTAACATGGGTGTGGGTATGATCTTATGTGATAATACAGGTAGAATAAAGCTTTCTCGTTCAGACTTTGGGCTGGTTTCAGATGCAGTTTGTGTGGAGGCAACTGCTCTCTTTTTGTCAATCTCCTGGGTGAAGGAGTTAAATCTGTCCAAAGTTCTTTTTGTCAGTGACTGTCTTCAAGTGGTGGATTTTGTTAATGAAGTCGGTTACTCGGCCGGGTGGAGATGCAGTGATCTTCTTGAAGATTGTCGGCGTTTTATTTTTAGTAGTGATGTTTATAATGTTGTGTATGTAAAACGTGTTAAGAATAGGGTAGCTGACCGGCTTGCACGCCGAGCTAGGAAGTTCTGTTTAAAAGAATCTTGGGCTCCTCTTCCTTCTTTTTTGGACTCTCTAGTTAGGAATGAACCCATTATGGATGTTTGTAATTTCCTTCTTTGTTAATGAATGGTTGTTTTTCAGCAAAAAAAAAAAGAATCAATGGGTCGCAAGAAAGGAAATAAAGATACCAACACTGGTGGATGTCAATAAAATGGATAAAAACGAATTGTTCGCGAACTTTTACGTATTGGTCGGGAACGAATGGTACGCCCATCCAACTGAAATCCCGACCCTAATATGCGTGTAATATGGAGTCCGCGAATAATTCGCGATTTACGCGGATTCGCGAATTGAACGGGGGGGAATTAGGGGGAGACCCAAAAAAAATAATATTCTCATTGTCAGGCCCACAATTAATTTTGGGTACCGTGACACCCATAATTATTTCTGTGACACCCATAATTATATGAAATTATTAAAAATGTCTGCATGACGGATTATGCATCCGCATGAAGGGTTATGAATCAGGGGTATAATTGGCAACGCAACTTGGATATAACATATCTAAAAATCCACGCCTTGGAAATTGACAAATTTTATATCGTTGGAAATCTTTTAAAGAGAGATACGCAACGAGTACAAACAACAATATCAAATTTTTGTTTTTCACGAGAAAATCGGAGGTGATCATCGTTTTAGGGAAGATTTTCGAAAACTGACTGCATATTCATTATGCAGCCTCCAAAAAAGATGCATAACACATTATGCAGACGCATAACGAATCATGCAACCATTTTTTCGACTGCATAACAAGTTATGCATCTGCATAACTTTGTTATGCATCTATAACAAGTTATGTAGCCATTGTATTAGCGCGTAAATAAAAAAATTGATACATAATGCATTATGCATCTATTTTCTCGATGCGTAAAAGACTTTGCAACAATTTTCTCGATGCATAATGCATTATGCAGCTGTATTTTCGGATGCATAACATGTTATGCATCTATTTTCGCGACTGCATAACATATTATGCATCTATTTTCGCGACTGCATAACATGTTATGCAGATATTATTGTAGGTGCATGACAAGTTATGTAGTCTTTGTTTTTGTTTGTTTTAATAGTGACAAAAAAAGTTGTTGCATAACGTGTTATGCAACCGTATTCTGGACTGCATAACAAGTTATGCAACAAATTTTATAGATGCATAATAGATTATGCATCCATTTTTATATATGCATAACATATTATATAGTTATTTTAATAATGCATAAGATATTATGTGCTTTTGTTTCCCTGTATTGCACAACAGTAATCCGTATTTCTCTTTCCCTGTATTGCACAATAGTCATACGTACATTCCCGACAGCAAAATCATTTCCTATAACTTCTTCTTGCAATAACTATCTTCTCGGATCCAACATTATTTCCTTGATTAACCATTAACATCCAGTCACAACCTTAGTTTTGTAAACCACAGTCCCGTTTCCACTTTCTTTCTGCTTAATACATCTTCCTCTCTGGACCGAAGTCATATGTCATGCTCAGCTTCTTATCTCTTTTCTTCCCTGACTTGTCGCATTGAAACTACTCAAAAGTCTTTGTAACTTGAGTTCATTGCCAACCCAATTTTACAATCAATTACAAACTCTAAGAGCTTCCATCTTTCAGCTGTTACCAATATCAACTTCTACATCTCCATACTTGGTTGTTTTCTTGGCCTAAAACACAGACCCAGAAGTGAGATGAAACTCCCAGCACCTGTCCATTCTTCTCCCTCTCGAAACTTATCGCAGACTCACAAACACATAGCTAATCAATGACACAAAGATTGGTTCAGTGAGTAATAAGAGCTGCAGAAAAACAGGATATTCAGTCAGGCTTGTACAACCATCTTTTGTGCAGTTCTGAGTTGGTGATGGATTGCATAATGGCTGCATATTGGAGACTACCAGAATAAATTCCTTCCCTGCACAGTACGCATTCAACACAAACCAAGACTTAAACAGTCACAAACATTCGAAATACAACTTAATCGACCAGCATTCATCTTCAATTTGAGCAGCATAGAGCTAGTATCTTCACTGATTTTTCTTGGCAGTAAAGCGAGTTCAAACCAAAACAGACTGGCACAAAAACTTTCCTTCGCTTCAACTTCATTCTGGAACAAACCCATGACTCAGTTTCGAGATTCTTCAAATCAAATCTTCTCAATTCATCTCCTCTCTCAATGGTTATGAGCTCTATCCATCAAGTTCGATACGAAGGAAATCATCAGATTCAGACGTATCTGCTACTGGATCTGTGGTTGTTGTTGTCGGGGTTGTTAATGGCGGTTGTTGTGGCGGTGAAAGAGAAGGATAATCATCAACACGAGCGGCTTGAGCCATTAATCGAAGTACTTGAAGAAATTAATTACTGAAAGATGAATCATGGCTTCGATTTAAAGATCGAGGAGGAGTTGGTGGAGCTGCAGGAGCAGATGGGATTGAAACGACGAATCCATTTTTACATTCAAAACAGATGATATCAGGGAGATCTGTTAAGGTACTCGTTTTTCACACTGATAACAGAATTTTATAAATTATGGGTTCTAGAATAATTTTCTCTGTGAAAATGGGTGCGCCCATGAGTTTTTGTGGGCGTGGGTTTCACAGTAGGAAAATGTGTAAGAATGGGTCTCCCTGTAGTTTTCACATGCCCTGTAGTTCGCTCAATTATTCCTCGGGTCCACTAGAATAACTCGGCCCTGTAGTTCGCTCAGTTATTCCTCGGGTCCACTAGAATAACTCGGCCCAAATAGCACATTAGTGCCTTAATGGTAGTAGATTCAAAAACTATGTACGGAGAATCTCGAACCCATGACTTCCTGCTTCTTAGCTTAGTTAGCTTAGTCTGCATCCACTGAACTACAAGTCTGTTGAGGTTAATAACATATTATGTTTTAAATATATACTAATTTAAATGTAAATCATAGCATTTTCTCCCATAAATAAGTTAAATTATTGTTTTTTATAATTTAATATGTGCCGAACTTTCAGTACCGAACTCAAATTAGTAAATCGAATTATACACGTACGTATGCCGTTCCCGACTATTTCCGTACTACGAATCGTTGACCGGTTTTTTGACCGAATTTAGATTTTACAAATCCGTATAATACACGTACGTTTGCCGTTCCGTACGTTTGGCGAATTCCGAATTGCTAACTAGGAGCTGGAGAGCTCGAGGTAGCAAAGCAAGCAATTGAATACGATCCTTTCCCCATCACTAAATCACCGGTGGACGAAGTACACAAAACAGCAATTCATGAGAAGAGGCGAGTTGCATTTCTTCCATCTTTTGTAAACAAACAACGATATATGGTAAAGAGGAGTATTACAAAAGAAAAAACTTATGAGTAGCACGATCTACAATAGGCTACGGGAATGCCAAAGGCGCCCGGTCGGCCAACGAATATACAATAGGTTACGGGAATGCCAAAGGCGTCCGGTCGGCTGACGAATATACAAAAGGCTACGGGAATGCCAAAGGCGCCCGGTCGGCCGACGAATATAGAAAAAGCTATAGGCCAAAGGCGCCCGGTCGGCTGACGAATACACAAAAGGCTACGGGAAGGCCAAATGCGCCCGATCGGCCAACGAATATACAAAAGGCTACGGGAATGCCATAGGCGCCCGGTCGGCTGACGAATACATAAAAGGCTACGGGAATGCCAAAGGCGCCCGGTCGGCTGACGAATATACAAAAGGCTACGGGAATGCCAAAGGCGCCCGGTCGGCCAACGAATATACAAAAGGCTACGGGAATGCCAAAGGCGCCCGGTCGGCTGACAAATATACAAAAGGCTACGAGAATTCCAAAGGCACCGCCACCTCTGCAAAAAAGAAGAGGGGAGGGAATATGCGCGTTTCTTCCACGCTCTATCCCATCTCACCCAACCTCTGCAAAAAAGAAGGGAGGGAGTAGGCGTGTTTCACCCATGCCCTAGCCCATCCCACCCATCTTCTGAAAAAAAAGAAGGGAGGGAGTAGGCGCGTTTAACCAACGCCCTATCCCATCCCACCCATTCTATGCAAAATAAAAGGGAGGGAGTAGGCGCGTTTCATCCACACCCTATCCCATCCCACCCAACCCCTGCGAATAAGAAGGGAGGGAGTAGGCGCGTTTCTTCCACGCCCCATCCCATCCTACCCAACCTCCGCAAAAAAGAAGGGAGAGAGTAGGCGCGTTTCACCCACGCCTAGCCCATCCCACCCATCTTCTGCAAAAAAAGAAGGGAGGGAATAGGTGTGTTTAACCAACGCCCCATCCCATCCCACCCATCTTCTGCAAAAAAGAAGGGAGGGAGTAGGCGTGTTTGATCCACGCCCTATCCCATCCCACCCAACCCCTGCGAATAAGAAGGGAGGGAGTAGGCGCGTTCCATGCCCCATCCCATCCCACCCACCCTCTGCAAAAAAGAAGGGAGGGAGTAGGCACGTTTAACCTACGCCCTATCCCATCCCACCCATCTTCTGCAAAAAAGAACGGAGGGAATAAGCGTGTTTAACCCACGCCAAAAAAAAAAGGAGGGAATAGGCGCGTTTCACCCACGCCGTAGCCCATCCCACCCAACCTCCGCAAAAAAAAAAAAGGAGGGAGTAGGCGCGCATTATCACCATCCACATTCCATCTAAAAAAAACAGATAAGCAAACACAATCCATCAAATAGAAACATCCCACAAGGAAATATCCAAAAATAACAACACAACAAATTATCCGAAGGAAAGAAAGGGCGCATAATAATCGATGAAAATAGGACAATTGGAGAGAAATGCATCAAGCCGACTGGAATGCAGACCATTCTTGTCGATTCTTCTCAAGTTCTACACGAACACCCTCTTCCGCGGTTTCTGCTCGTAGCACCTCATCACTTGCCACCCCCACATTAGCGAGAAGCTGATTTAGCGTCGACTTCTTAGCAACAGTCGTCTTTGAGCGCTTCACCATCTCTTCGTCCAGCTGAGAAATCTGCCTTGGAAGATAAACGCGGGGGTCATTACGGTCTTTCACATTTTTCAGCAGCTCGTCTAACCACCCTATCGGAAAATTGAGATTACCCGCCGAACGAACGGTAGTCTCCCAACCATGCATTACCGACGCATCAATAGGACCTTCCTTCACCCTGGTCGGCGACCTCCAAGAGATTTTTAATCATGTAACACAAAGTCTGCATGTCAAGAAGATCCGCCTTCACCATGTGACCACCGCCGCGCTCCACAATGTCCCTATAAGTGGCAACAAAAACAGATGGCACCTAAAAACCATGGACCACCGTATGGGTAGAAGGATCGACTCCATCCTCAGCAGCACTCACCACATTGGAGAAACGAAACTGTACGTCCTCAGGAACTACCGACGCGTTAAGGACGTCGGGACGCCTCTATGGGAGATTAACCAATATAGAATTAATGCCATCTGTACAGGGACGCTTTACAGACCCATCGCCACCAGGGACCACGCGCCGAATGCCATCGGCGCTAGAACTTTTGGGCATGGTGGCCTATTGCGCTTATTTCCCATGTCCTACAATTAGAGAAGGACACGCTCTAGTAAACACGTGGAAACGCAAACAATACAAATGCATAGAAAGAAACTAACCTCGGGAATGGTCGAATCAAACAGGGGATCAAAAGGTTTACGGCGAGATGCAGAGGAGCCAGAAGATGATTCAGAGTCACTCGCAGGATCTGAATAATGAAAAGTGAGCAACATTGCAAAGAAACTTTCAAATTTATACAAGAAAAGGAGTAAGATAGAAGAGAAGAGTGACGAAGACAAAGACACGTATTAAATAAGGGATTGCATAAGTTACCTTTAGGTTCATTCGCTGGTCGTGCCACGTGGATCGAGGACCCACCAAAAACTGACCGGTTCAACCCAGAAGGACTCATAGAATGCAACACGTCACTAGGAGACGTTGGTGCTTCACCCCTTTCACGAACAGTTTTATCCCGCAGAGGATTAGCTGATCATATGTGGAGGCGCGGGTTACCCAGCCAGCTCCCTCAGACAAGTTGACTCCAAGATCCCGCACTAAATCTACGAATGAAGGAGTTGGACTGCCGGTACCTCGTGGAGGTTGCGACGCACTTGTTTGCCGGACCTGTATAAGATGAAGGCGCGAGACATCAAAAGAAGAACAAGGGCGGGAAACAAAAGATTTATCTGCCTCCCGTTTAGCCTTCATGGCAAGGCTCTTCTCAGACCAATCGTTCTCGGGCATGTTCAGATACTCCTCCATCAAGTAAGAATGGGACTTCCACCCCATAGGATTGATTAGAGGAGCCTCCTGAGAATATAATTCCCACCACTTCCTTGTTTTTTTTAAAAAGGGAGAAAGAGAGAGAAGAAAGAAAGAGACGAGGAACATAGTAAAACAGACGACAAATACCTGCGTCACCGGGAGACTAATAGCGGGCCTAGACACATGCAACATGGGAGGCTTACGATCATAGGGCGGCTTCACCCCTTTTTTTGTTCCTTATGGGAACATGACCTTCAAGAGGATCCCAGGAGGTCACCAACGGCTCCAAGGGGCGACCTTTGATTCCTGAACTAAGATGATTAGCAGCGGCTATGGCATCATCGAGCTTAACCCTTCCAGACGCGTGCAGTATCCAAAGATCCTCATAAGATAGATCGCGGGAAGGGGACGGATCACGCAAAAGGAAATTTAAAGCCCGGCGACGCATGAGAAGTTGATACTCGTGAGATCCCTCGGTAACCGCCAAAGGGAGTTCAGGAATAGGCTGCCGAAAAGAAAAGTTGATCCCCCGATCACTCAGACGTGTTGGCCCTTTGAAAACAAAACGATCAAAACTCGCGGTAATATCTTCAATTTCAGAGCTACTCCAGGGCGGAAACCTAGAGGAACCCCCCGATTGAACCCAACTTGCCGAGCTGCGCGGTCGGGATTATAAGACATAGCAATAAATTTTCTTGCGTAAAAACCAGGAAGAAAACCAGGCAACACCGCCATCACCGAATCAAATCCGACTCTGTCAAGAGCTGCGCTGAATCCAACTCATTGTCAAAAAGGCGAAGTAAAATCATAATGCGCTGGACCCGATCGATCATCATGGTAAGGAAATGACACAAAACTCTTGGCACGTCTATCTACTTAGCTATATCACCCTTGGGCACCTTCCCCTTGCCATTCCAAAGAGTCATCCACGGATAACCATAAGAAACAAGGACTTTCTTAACTGTGTTGTCGTCCTGTTCAACATCTTCTTCACGGTGAACTACTAAAACATGAGCATCGGGCGCGTATTCAGGGAGGTGCTCCCAAGACCACGCTTGCATGAAAGAGTCTGGGATGTAAGTTTCGACCTTGTGAGTCGAATTAACTATATGAACATCATGGCAAAACAGATCTAAATTACGGTACAAGCCGCCTAAAAACATCGGCACGAGAGGAAAGGAGACACCACGAGATAACAACACCGCCATAGGCACAAGCTCACTTTTAATAGTATCTTGAGGGCTATACTCAAACACGTCGTGACAAAGCCAAAATAAGATGTATGCAGCCAGTTCAGCGCGAGGGTTCTCCTATTTCCGTCGCGGGGGCAAGACCTTCCCGTTCACCAACCGTGGAGCCCAATACTTGATCCAAAGAGGAAAGGAGGCACGTCAGTTGCGTTTAGTTACCATTTAGGAATCCGCTTGGGCTGAAGGGGTCGAAGAGCCGTGGACCGCTTCATAGGCACGAATAGACCTAGCAAGTAAGCGATCTCCCATTGGGCGCGTTGAAGAGGGTTTCTTTTCCTTAACCATTTTTGCTTTACCCTTAGAAGCGAGCGACGATGCCTCTTTCTTGACTATGCCAGCGGCCTTGCATCCCTTTCCCCGCTTGGCTGGCATTTATCCTTCCTCACTAGCTCGTTTCGAGAGTCGTTTTTAAAATCTAATATATATGCCCATAACCGCATGTCTTCTTCAGTCAGGGTTTGGAAAATGGCCACTTTCTTAACTGCTGTGAATAGGTAACCCTGTAAGGGGCGACTACATCCTCTAGGACTATGGTCGCCTCTCCCCATGCGGAGAAGAGAGTATAAATAGGAGATACCCAACGACAGAAGAGCCGTGTCATATCGCGCTTGCATCTCACCACTTGTCGTTTAAGATACGATTTGATAGCCTCATCAATGCCTTCCTTACAAAGGATCGTTGCATGATCGGGATTATAACGGATATAAGCTTTCCAGTGTGGCCATATAACGGGCGTAGCAGACGAATATCGAATCTCAATTGTGGGAAGATCATAGTCGCCGCGATGAATAACCATGTGCGGTACCTTTTTGAAAGAGAAGGCATCCAAGGTATCTGACTCAGGGTGCATAAGCCACCCGAGGTCAGACGGATAAGGCAATACATAAGGATTTAAGAGGCGCGAGATAAGGATATCATCTAGAGGAACGACACGCTTACCACCACGAAACCCCCTTAGCTTCAACGCGCGCTTCAAATCAGCACTACTGGTAAATTCCGAAATCGTATATGACTTACCATCCGCTTGAGGGGGTATGTGAATCTCGTCCTACTCCGCGTATTCAATTTCTTCGGAGCTAGCGCTCATCACTTCCTCAGACTCTTCAGACTCCTCCCCAGACGAACTGCTGCTGGCAGAACTGCAAGACATGGCGCATGTATGGGTGTCTAGAATGAAGTGGAAAGAAATTGTAAGGGTGAAACAGAGAGGATGAACAACTATATATAGACGATCCTAAAGCTTGGACGTGGCAGTTACAGAGTTGGGAGAAAAAACCGACAAGAAACTGAAAAGTTTTTGCACGATGCGGAAAGTCGAGCATCACCCAGGATCGTGGATCCGCTCTATTCCTAACCGCCCACGCCTTCCGATGCACGCTATGGTACGTGTTGACGTATAGAAGAGAGTGGTATGACTACTGGGTCATTTGACAATTGACCCAATAGTCAGGGGACTAATGTTGATACATGAAAAATAATACCCCTTAGCGGGACTAGGATGCCCCAAAGGGGAGGCAAATCCAGCATAGACATGGGGACTTGGGGACTGAGGCCTAAGTCCAATAAGAAAGTGTCCATGAGATGAAAGGGATAAGGAATGGATTAATTAATGGAAAATAAAGAGGTTATATTAGAGAAGGAATGACATTAGTAGTAATTAAGGAGGTTTAGGACATGTTGCATGATGCCATAAAAGGAGGGGATTTTAGGAAAGTCTATATAAGGAAGGACAATGCACTATAAAAAGCAAGCTCTCTCTCTTACCATTCCTAGAAAGTATTGTCATTAGGTGTGACTAGGACGGGTAGAACCAAAATTATATTCACCCTTCAACAATGATGTACTGCAGTTTGATTTATTTTGTCTTATTTTTATTTGTTTAAAAAATTAACAAATATTATTTTTAATATAACGAGAGTTCACTCTATTAAAGAATTACAATCATTTGACAATAAGTTGGTGGGTAGCCTGGCAACAAGCTGGGCACCAACACCCTTTTGGATGGCTAACCTCTTCAGGAAAATGATACAATTCTTTAATCTCTTCAGGAAAATGATAGTTTCTTCCCCCAACTCGCCCAAAGTCGAGAAAGCTAAAACACCAAAACCATAACCGTGCAGGGTGCACTTGTCTAAATATTTTTTGCGTTTAAGCGAAGTAGCACTAGATATTTCCTGGCCGGGTATGAAAGTTCGAACTCCACCACCAGTGAAAGGAGAAACACCAGTAACATCAAAAAAGACATCCTGACCGTTCTTCCAACCATAAACAAGAATATCCGCATGTCTCAAGGAAGTATCATTGTCCGATAGAAAGCCAATGGCTACCTCTTTCCTAGCATGCACACCATCCTTGTAACAAATATCCGCAAATGCATCCCTCACAGGATCATGGCAAAATTTGAGACCAACATCACTAGCACAATGCAAAGCATGATCCCCAAAAATATCCATCTTTTTATTACAACTTGAGCAGGTACTATCCTCGCTGAACAAGGGTATTCCCAATCTGTAACTTCAAAAAAAAAAAAAAAAAATATTGTAATAAAATCAAATTTCGGAAACAAAATTGTTGTTCTTATAATTGTGTCGGATGTTTGTCCTCTTTTGTTTTTTGTTTCCATGTCTTTATTGTTATTGTTTACTTTTACACTTTTGTCTATTTTTTTTTTTTGGTATTTCTCCGATATATTACATGGTTAGTTATTCCTTACAAAGACATTACCGAGCTTTGTTGTTCGTGTACACGTGTTCAATACAAAATTTTATTTTTATTTAAAATTGTCATTTTAATCTATTCTAGTACTTTTCTAAGCCCCTTGTAGGAAACAAACATTATAATTCGTAGAATGATGTTAGTTCTATTATGTATGTTACCTTAATAGATGAAATAAATTACTATAATTTCTTGACACAAAATGTTCCATAAAAACAGTTCGACCATCAAGTACAACTGTTAACTACGAACAACTATCTCGAAAAAATAAAAACGGTGACACTTGACATTTGTCCCCTCATACCGAATATTACAGGTTTGGTGTTGTTCTTCATTAGTACAGTCGAACCTCGATAAACGAATGTTCAATAAATGAATAACCTCGTTAAATGAATAATTTCTCAATTCCCAACTTGGGCCAAGGTGATAAATGAATAACCTCCCTTTATGCATTAATGAATAAACAAAATTATATCCTTAAAGGGCTCTATGAAAATATAAACGAATAATCACTAAATTATATATATAAGAACAAACCAAAATACATAATCAGTAAATCTTACATAAAAAATATATGTAGAAATAAACTCAAAAAAATTCATCTATGATTGATTGTCCTTTTCTTCCACCCAAACCAAAATGCAGCGCTTGTAGTAAAATTAATAGTATCCAAAATGTTAATCTTTTTAAGATTTTGGTGGATCAACTTCAAGGCTTTGCATGATGTTAGAATAAAAACAACGCCTATAATGAACTTTGAATGCTCGAATAATCCCAGCATCACATGGTTGAATTTTAGAAGTTATATTAGGGGCCAAGAATTTTCACCAATACCCTCGAGGTACATTTGTACATCTTCTCTTATATAATTGTAATTCCTAATTAAGAAAATGTTGTCTAAATGAATAAATATTCCTTTATCGATAAATGAATAAAATATTCATTTATCGATAAATAAATAATCCCGCTAAACGAATATTTTTTCTTGGTCCAGAGGGCATTCATTTATCGAGGTTAGACTGTAGTCCGAACATATAATTTTTTTCTTGTGATGTTAGTCGTGTTGTTCAGCTTATCTTTGTGTTCTTTGCGAAAATAACATGATTAAGCTTATTTTTATAACTCACCCGATTGTTGTTATATTTCATACTAGATGATACTCGAACTTATATAACTACTGAAGTATATATGAAGTAACTTCACTATAATCTCATCTTTACCATTATTGGTTTGAGAGCTTTAAGAACATGTCAAAATTTGGGTGAATTCAATTAAGAATCAAGAACGCAGATGGAATTTGTTTTTCATATCGAATATGTTATTGAATCCCAGATGGATAAGGTAGCGCAAATGGTAAGGGGTAGTGAGCGGTAAAATAGAAAATAAAAGATATATGGTTAAGTGACACAATTAACGATTAGGACCAGTGTAGTCGATCTCGGCCATCTCGGCCGAGATATCGGCGAGATTCCGTGTTTCGTCCTAAGAGCGAGACGATTATCGTAATATCGCGAAACGATATTTTCAAGGGAATCTCGGATGGTACCGGTATTATCGGCCAAAACCGGTTATCTCGGCAGGAATTTTTTTTTCATCAAATTGACAAAACTAACATTCACGTTCAAAAATCAAAGAGAACCATTTTTGTTGATTTCACATAGAAGTATTAAATGATCCATTTTTACTGATTCACCTTACACATAGAACAAAAAAAAAGTTGGGAAAAGATCTAATCAACCCTTACTGATAAACAAGCTAAGAAAATTAACCCAAAATTAATCACACGAAAAAGGGGTTTGTGAAAAAAAAAAAAAAAAGATTATTGTCGAGGAGCTATTAGACCAGGAAAAATATAACTTATTGTTGTTGTTGAAGAACTCCTTGCATCAATTGTCATTATTGAAGAACTGGTTGTATAACAGCTGTTGTTGTTCATCCTTTGTTGATGCGGTATTATTTGAAATTTGGGATTCAATTAGGGTTTCCAAACTATACTAGAAAAACAGAGTAAGCAAAGATGAAGATGACATTGTTAGGCAGATTTTTCCAAACCTGACCATGGTATGATCTGAAGCAGAAGATTTGAAAGAGGAGGCGGAGAGACCGAGTGAAAAGTGGAAACCATTCTTTTTAGTTGTCCACTTGGGTTTTGGATATGCATGAATATTTTTGTTTCTTTGCCTATATACGTGTCAAATATTTACCCATATGCGTGTCCTATTCCATGCATTTTACAAATTCATCCGTGATGAGTCGAACTCACATTCCCAAGTCCTTGTTGGTGCTACACAAATTACGGCATTCACAAAGAAATGTTAAACAGTGTATGGTATTTTAATTTTTGTATGTAATTTATATAACTTAGGAGTATGTATAATGTACTAAAAATGTGTGCTATAAAATTATAAATATAAAATTCGGAACCGATATTGCATCCGATATTTGAAACCGAAATCTCCCCGATACAAAATTATACCAGTATACCGGTCCCAAGCCGAGACAAACCGATATCCGATATTAACTACATTGATTAGGACAACATCCCTATTTTGTCGCTTAGTGTCTATGTCCTAAGAGCATCCACAGTCGTCGAGTATAACCAAATTTTTTGGTAAAAAACAGACGCAGTGGAGACGGAGTAAAGACCAAAGACCGGACTATAACCAAAACCCAGACCATATTTAGTCTTTAGTCTGGTCTTTAATCGGGCGTAAATTGAAGTTGCGCCTGATGGGGCGTAACTCAAAGTTGCGCCCCAACAATTAAAAAAAAAAAAAAAATGGGGCGCAACTTTGAGTTGCGCCCAATAATAACAACAAAATAAAAAAAAATTGAAAGCAACTTTGAGTTGCGCCCAACAATAATAAATAAAAAAAAAATTGGGCGCAACTTTGAGTTGCGCCCCAACAATAATTAAAAAAAAAAAAAAAAAAAAAGAAAGAAATGGGACGAGATTTGGAGTTGCGCCTGACCAAATTTTAGTCTCCCTCCACTGCGTTACAACACGGACTAAACCCAAATTTTAGTTTTTTTTTTTTGCTCTTTGTTCTTTGGTTATGATCGCACCACTGCAGTTGCTCTTAGTGTCTATGTCCTAACAAGACCGAAGTAGCACAAACCATTTTTCTAAGACAAAAGGTCTAATTTAGGCCCACATATGAAACCCCCACAAATGAAGGTTTGACAAATGACCTCCGCATACGATTTTTCCAACCTACTATTGGAGATGCACTTAGCTTTTCTTTTTTGCATCACGGAGGACTCTCTTGAACTACTTAGTCAGACGGCAATAGAAGTACATTCCAACGAGTCTTGGACAATTGATTGGGACAACGCGAGGGAAAATTCCAAGTGATTGTTTGAAGCAGGGGTGAGCATTTGGCTCGAAATCCGTGGTTTTCATCCGGCCCAACCGTAAGTTTTTGGATGGATGCCCGAACCATTCACTAATAGATTGAATGCGGATGCAACTTTTGGGATCTGACGGATTTTAGATTGGATGTGGATGCACTCGTAAGAATCCATTGGACATTCACATCCGTTAGATTTAAAATACTTATAAGATTTTCATAAAATATGATGTTAATTATGAATTTTTGATAGTCCACCGTCTATTCGATTTATCTCTTCGTCATTTTCTTCCAACATACTTTAGGGCTTGAGCTTAACACGCAAAATTAAGTCACTCTTCTCTTTTTATTCCTTAGTATGTCATTTTTTTTTAGTTTAAAATTTTAATTATAAAAGAAATCCAGTGGATCACCCGCATCCAAACTGTCCATCCGTGCATCCATTGGATGTTAGATTTGAAAGATGTTGGATTGATGCGGGTGCGGCAAAGACCGGCCCATGCTCACCCCTAGATTTGAAGAGGAGCTCGGAGCTCTTAGTTTAGAACCATTATTTGGGGACCAGCCTTTTTTTGGGGGGACCAGCCTTTTATTTTGGGTAAGATATTAGAAGTAAATCTAGGTCACCCCTTATCTAGATATTTATGATAATACCTAAATTACCCTCTGATTATTTTTGGTTAATGATTAGTTAGTGTGATTAGTGAAATGATTTTGAATAAAGATTTGAGATTAAAAAAATCATATTTTTAAAAAAGAAGTAGAATTATTGAGAGAGAAGAGTTAGAGAAGATGAAGAAGAAAAACATGGAAAATAAATTATTTTTTTGAGTTCACTAAGCTAGACTATTCAAGTGATGAATTATTTCTTAGATGGTGAATGTATTCTTCCCCAAAGCCAATCTCAAGATGAAAACGATGTAACCGAAAAAATGTGAATTTGTTAAGTAGATTTGGGCTTGTTCGGTTACCTTGTGTGAAGAACATGTAACCGAACTCATCTAAAAGTGTAGTTCGGTTACTTTTTCTAAACACACAGGTTACCGAACTCTCCAATAATGGAGGTTTTTTGAAGTTCGGTTAACGGACATGTTACCGAACTTGTAAATAGGATTACAGTGTTATGTTCGGTTTGGCCGAAATGTAACTGAACTTTAGGGTCTATAAGTTCGGTTAGTTTGCAACCAATAGCTAACCGAACTTATGTAAAATAATATTGCACATTAGTGTACGAAGTTCGGTTGTTTCGCAAACTTCATACCAACCAATATCTTACCGAACTACGCACAATTAGTTAAGAGTTTGGTTTGTCAAGGTTTTTTGCGAACAAACCGAACATAGTGGGACAAGTTCGGTTAAATTGAAACTCAACATAGTGGGCAAAATAGCACAGTTCGGTTACATTGGAATTTTTTTTTTTTTTTTTTTGTATTATTGGTAAAGTTCGGTTAGAAAATAGTTTTAGCCTTCTTTGCGAACCAACCGAACATAGTGGGCAAAGTTCGGTTAAATCAAAAATCAACATAGTGGGAAAAATAGCACAGTTCGGTTACAATTGATTTTTTTTTTTTTTTTTTTTTGTAATATTGGTAAAGTTCGGTTAGAAAATAGTTTTAGCCTTCTTTGCGAAACAACCGAACTCAGAGTTCGGTTAAGAAAAAATTAATTCGTGATAACCGAATTGTTCTTCGTGTTCTTGGTTTCAGAATGTTCGGTTAGCAAACTAAAACTATTCCTAACCGAACATGCCACTGTAACTTCCATTTAAACCATATTTTGATGACTACTGCTCAAAATTTCAATCAAAAACGAATTAGAAGTAATGGGTTTGTGGGAAAATACTTATGGATAGGTTTGTTTATAAAAGATTGATTAATCGACGATGAAAATTCAATGAATCGACCAGGCTAAAAATTTGATGATTTTGATTAGATTTGTATATGATGATGGTTAGATGATCATAAATTGATGAAGAAGAGAAGAAGAAAAATTGTAGAATAGAGGAAGAAGAAGTTGTAGATTAGTTATAATTTTAATTAGGTAAAAGAGTAAATATGTTAATGATTTAAATTAAGTTATATATATATATATATATATAGAGGTGGTGGTGGTGGTGGTTGGTGGTGGTGGTAGTCGGAGGTGGTAGTGGTGGGCGGCGGTGGTGGTTATTAGGTTAGTTTTAAATTAAATTAGGTTAAGGGTAGGTTAGTCATTTCCACACTTTAGGACACCCCTTAGGCCTATTCCTATGGGTATGGCAAAAAAATGTTGTTTGGCATGCCATGTGGCATGGCAAATGAGTTTCCCCACTATGGTAGACATGCCAAACTTGATTAAAAACATATAGTTAATTGTGTTGGGTGGGACCCTAATGAATAAAAAATATATTTGTATTTGTGTGGTGGGGTATTTATAAAAGTTTTAGTGATATAATATATTTAGTGGGACCCTTTAAATATAAAATTGTATTAGAATAATGAAAAAGTAGGAAAGAAGTAGAATTTATATATATATATAAAATTACTCGGAGATAAAGAGAATATCGCTGGTGATAGAGTCTCTGTCGCTCAGCAAAGCGATAGAATCTCTATCGCTCGATGGAAACTCTGTCTCCTATGCCTATATGCCAGGAATAACATATTGGCATATGTGTTTGGCAGTTTGGCATACCCATAGTGGGTGCATATATGCCAAATATCATGTTTTGGCATGTGCATAGGAAGAGGCCTTATAACTATAGAGAAGGTGGCCTAATAAAACCGTGGTCCCCAAAAAAAACCATGGTCCCAAAAAAACGGTTCTTAGTTTATGTTGTTTAATTGGGCTCAAGCTTAAGTTGTTTGGAACCCCATTTTCGGTTTTGGCCCTTTTGGGCGGTTTTTGTTTCAACATTTTGAACTTCTCAGTTAACAGTCAGGCAATCAACAAACACCATTTAAGAGGAGCATGTTCTCAAAAATCAAAATTTTGAATCTCTTTTGAATCTCAAACTCTCAAGTCTCAACTGTTCGAGTCAGACAGTAAATGAACAGTGAATGTAGGCAAAATGGATCGTTGAAGGCTTCAAGCTTTTAACATTAAAGCTTTAAGCTTTGACGGAGTTATATTTACAAGATGAAAATTAAGAATGTACTTAAAAGTAAAGCTTTTATTACGAAAAATATATTAAAGGGATTGCAGAGAGAAGAGAGATGGATTCGAAGTGTTCTTCCCCGAGATGCCCTTTCTGCAAACTCAACTCCGACTTAAATACAAGGAAAAAGTTCCCTATAAGGGACCTAGCAAGACAAGTGTGCGGATGGCCGCTACTACAGACAAACTTACAGGTGTGCTGATAGCCACCATAAAGACAAGATTACAGATGTGCGGATAGCCGCCATAAAAAACAAAATTACAATCTTACTTTTGTCTCCCACTTACAGAAGTAGATTCTGTAGAGGCTATGATAAGTAGATTCTTAATTATTGCTGATAAGCGTCATGGCTTGCGTCACTTCTGAATCATTTAGCATAAGGGTCTTGAGAATCTTCTTTAGATAGATATTCATTGCTAATATCTAGAGCATTGTCTTCTTCCATAATAATGGCTTCATCTTCATCTTTTCCGGATGCTGAACTGGAAGCAGTATTAGCTTGGTCTTGTAGAAGAACTAAGAGTTTAGAGAGTTCTTCTTTAGATATTCTAGCAGAAAAATCTTTTAATAAGTCGTCAATACTGGCTTTAGGAGGTGCCGGTGGTCCAAGATCAATAAGCCCTTTGGCAGAAAAGACTGAATTTGTAAAGAATTCAAACTTTTGCCACCACTTAATCAAAATCCTTCTTCCTAAATAAGGAACTTGCTTGAAAGTTTCACCTAAGTTGGAGAAACTTCGTTGGCTGATAACAGGTTCCCAGCGGACAATCCAAGGGACTTGGTAAAGAACCGTAAACCATAATGAGGTGTTTATTAAAGAAGGATTAAGATCTACAAAATCATCGTAGACTGTCCTTACTTTATCTGGTAAGCAAATAGGATATAATCCCAATTGAGAGAACCATTTGATAAACCAGTTTGGAATATCATCAGCCTTATTAAGGACAAAGTTTTCTGAAAATCGAATAAACCAAGAGAATTTTCTTTGTTTATTCTCATAATAGAAAGCATGTTCCCATGCATTGATATAATCAAAATAATTGAACTTTACCATAGTATTACGACCTCTCAATGGTCTAGTAAGTTCATAAGGTTTGAACAATTCTCATGTCCATTGTTCTTGCTTGATAACCCTGTGGATTGTGGCTTTGCCATAAGCAATATCACCACCATTCCTATTGGTTATGTCGAATTCAACTGAACCCATTACGACAAGAATATCTTGGAAAAACTGAAAGTCTTTTGGGTAAACAAAAGGATCAGCATTATTTTTGAAGTAGAAAGCAACTACTTCACTGGGATGCAAATTAGCATATTTATTTTCCACTGGAATAATCCATTTAATGGATGTGGGAATAAATGGGTAAATATATTCACCTGGATGAGAAGATTCTGCTGCCAGAATATAGGCATCATTTCTTAATTTCTCCTCTTTAGGAGTATCATCTAGCTTTTGTTGTTTAACAACTTTTGGATCTAAGAGAGCTATCGTTTTATACGATGTTGATATCTCTCTCTTTTGAGGTTTAACCTCTTTTGCTTCTTTATATGCTTTGCCTTTATCAGGAGGTCGTTTAGACATTTTTTCCCTGCAAAAATTCACGAGTTAGAAAATCAGGTAAAGAATTTGATTCTCCTGGAATAAACTCAATATCGAAGTCAAATACAGACATAATAGCTTGCCATCTTGCAAAAACCTGCTTAGATGTTATGTTTTTAACATCTTTAAGTAAAATTTCTTTAGCAGATTTGCAGTCTACTCTGATAAGAAATTTTTGATTTATTAAATCAGATTCGAACTTTTGTACAGTTAGTACAATAGCAAGAATTTCTTTCTTTACTGTAGAGTAATTTATTTCAGGGACACGCCAAGCATGGGACGTAAACCTGATCAATTTCTCTTTGTTATTAACCTTTTGTTTCAAGATTCCACCATATCCAAGGTCTGAAGCATCAGTTTCAACTATTTTGAATGCTTTAGGGTTGGATAAAGCAAGACAAGGAATTTCCTTAATTTGTTTCTTAATTTGTTGGACTGCTCTAGTATGATCAATGGTCCAAGCAGGAGGATTTTTCTTCAACCTTTCATACAAAGGTTTTGCTATGAAAGCAACCTTCTCATAGAATTCTGAAATATAATTCAAACATCCTAAAAATCATTGTAATTGATTTTTATCTTTTATCTCATCAGGGAATTTTTCCCAAATGTAATAGATCGGTCTATAGGAATGATCGATCCGTTGGCAATATTATGCCCAAGAAATCGAATTTCTTGTTGAAAGAGTTTAACCTTCTGGGCAGAGACAACTAATCCTGCCCTTTTTACAACATTAATAAATATCCGAAGATGTTTAAAATGTTGTTCAACATTTTGGCTATAAACCAAGACATCGTCTATATAGACAATAATAAAATCCATATAAGGATTAAATATTTCATTCATTATTCTCTGATATTCAGAGGGAGCATTTTTTAGTCCAAAAGGCATTACATTCCACTCATAATGGCCAAAAGGGACTGTGAATGCAGTTTTGTATTTATCTGTTTCAGCAATTTGAATTTGCCAATAACCAGATTTCATGTCGAATTTTGACTTGATTTTTGCTTCATATAAGCGGTTTAGTAAATCCTTTTTGTTCGGGATAGGATACCTAATCCATTTCAAAGCCTTGTTTAAGGGTTTATAGTTAATTACAAGCCTGGGTACTCTCCTTTCTTGTTCAGCAGCATTGTTGACATAAAAGGCTGAACAACTCCAAGGACTATGAGACTTACGAATTAAGCCTTTATTCAGAAGATCTTGAATCTCCTTTTTACATAATTCCAAATATTCTGGACTCATGGCTATGGGCCTAGCTTTAGTAGGAATCTGAGATTCCTTAAAGTCTGGCTCATATGGAAGAGAGACAATATGCCTCTTTCTTTCCCAAAAGGCATTTGGGATGTCAGCACAAATGTCTGATTCAATTTCCTTTTGAAAAAGTTTTATCTTTTCTTGGAGCTTAGGATTTTTTAAAGTCTCAGAAATCTTTTTAAAAGAAATTTCTTCAGTTAAAGAACTAATAAATGACTCTTTATTTTTTAGTCGTTCTTTAATAGTATCAATTTCTTTATACTGTGGAGTAGTTATAAATTTAAATAACACTTCAGTATTAGAAATTTTACTAAGAATTCCTTTTTCATCAATTTTAATAATTGGATAAAGCATGTGTAGAAAAGGGTTTCCTAGAATAATTTTATGTGATAAGTTTTTAACCATAATAAAGGGGATTTGAAAACACATTTTTTCATTGCAAATTACTGCATCTTCTAATTTATACTTAATATTTAAACTAGAATTATCCGCAGTATTCAAAATTTCGCTGGTTTTAGAGAAATATTTTGAAGGAACTATTCCCTCATCGATGCAATTTAAATCTGTACCTGAATCTACCATAGCTATAGTATCAAGGGTGAATTCTCTTTTAATAACTAGAGTAACCTTAATATACCATTTATGGGTAATAACCCGATTTAGAAGATTTATATTCGTATTCTGTAGAGGTGGAAACTCTTTGTGAGAACCTAATTCAAGATTATTTGGTAAAGAGGTTCCAATATCAAATTCCTTATTAGGAGTTATTTGGTTAGATTCTAATAAAAGTACTCGGGATTTTAAATTCTTAATTTCCTCTTGTACCTCTTTTAATTCTGATTTTAAATCTGATATAGTTGTATCACGGGTTTTAACCGTCATGATTGGGTTATTAAATCTATTCATAATATCTTTGTATTCATAAGTCTGAATATTTCATTCAGGTTTATGAATTTCTATGTGGTTTAGATATTCTGTAAGAAGTCTTGCCTTTTCATTGGCATCACCGATTTTGTCAATGACCTCGAAGACAAAACTTTCTTCTTTGGTTAAAACGCATAAACCATTAATTTTACATAGTGCCTTGTAATGGTTGCATTGACCATCACAACTATCACTACTATTTGAAGAATAATATTCTTCATCAGAAGAGCTGTCGTCTGTGATGACAGATATGAATATGTCTTCGTTCTCTGGATCAGACTCGGATATAACCGTTTTTAAAATTGACCTTTTAAGGCCTTCATCAATATCAAGGCTATTGATTTTTTGTTGGGTGGTACACTTATTAGCGTAGTGACCCACTTGCTTGTATTTCCAACATACTGGATGTTTTTTATTTTTAGAAGATTTTTTAGGAAATTTTCTTTTGGAAAATCTTTTGTCCTTATCTTTTTTAAAAGATTCTTTATAATATTTTTCTTTAAAATGCTTTTTAGGTTTTCGTTGTTTTCGAAAATTATCAATAGTTTGATTAAAACCCATTTGCTCGCAGAAATCTCCGAGAGCTCGTTTTCCTGAGAACTTTTCTTTTTGTATTTGTTTTTGAAGCTTAATGTCATTACATAAAGAGATACCTTCTTTAACTACTTCTGACGCGAGGTCTCCGTAAGTATAGGTTTCATAGGGGATTTTCCCATTGTTAGCATTTCTCAAACGATTTTTTATTCGTTCGGCAAAAAAGTTAGGGAGTCCTGATAAGAACTTTTCTTTCCAAAACTCATGATGACCATCGTTTCTTTGAAAGATTTTGGAAAAGAATACATCTTTATACCATTTAAAATGGGATAAAGTTGGACACCTTAAATTTATTAATTGTTCTTGAATTCTTTCTGTATTCATATCATGTTGTCCGGTAAAGTGGACAAGAATAGTATACATAAGTGTACTGACTATGTCAGGATTATTACTATTTGGTTTAACAGCACTTTGGATGGCATTTTTTGTTTCTACGGGTAAATAATTGTCATACCATCCTTTTAACTGACCTGAAAAGCCATTAATAAGGAGCTTTGCAATCGCAGGCTCCTTATTATCATGAGCTGCATAAGCCGTGGCGCACATAAGCATTTGATGGATTAATTTGTGAATTTGATATTCACTTAGTCCATCTAGGTTCCATTCATAAACGGAAGATCCATCATATTGTTGAGTAAGTCTAGCATCTTCTTCGTGAAGTAAATCAACAGGTGATGGCCTAGGGTAATAAGGTGCATAGGTTTTATAGTTAAACCTTTTATTTGAGATTCTATTAAGTTGAGACGGAATAACCTTATCTTCAACAGTTAGACTCTCTAATTGAGTTACCAATTCATCAGTGGTTGATTCTTTGTCCGTGTCACTATTTTCTAGGTCGAGAGACAAAGGAGCCACATTAGTTGGGCTTTTTTCTACAATTGTAAGAATTGTAGGCGATTCAACAGAACTGGGTCTCTTGTCCCTTTCAATAACTTCGATAAATTAATAGCCTTGGGACCGGAGAAAATTATTATTTTAGCGAAGTTATTAATTTATCGAGTTAAAATTTAGCCTGTACAAGCCTAGTTGGGACCGGAGAATTTTATTATTTTAGCGAAGTAATTAATTTATTGAAGATTAATTTATCGAAGTTCTACTGTAGATTATTTTCTTCGGAATAGAAAACTTCTTCGTCAATACCATCAAAAGGAAATTCTTTTTCCTGTTGTGATAAGACATAGAGTCCCATATCCGACTGAGTTGGGGATGAAGAGTTTTCAACCTTATAGACAGGCTGGCAAACTTCATCCTTTGTGAATCTTGTTCCTATTACTGACTCTTTTTCGAAGGCAGTAGTAGGAATTGAAGATGTAGAAAATCTTCCAAGATTATTATCTTTTATTCTTGTAATTCTATCTTTAGAAAATCTTAATTCAACATCACCGTCGGGATGTTCAATAATCTCTTCTAAAGTTTTGTTTTCAACTTTTACAGGCTCATTAGCTTGTTCTAGGACCCACTGTTGTGGTAAGTTTATTTGATTCCAAGATATGGTTTTAGGGATAATTTTATTACTTTTCGTCATATTGGTTATGAATAAAGTGGTTTCTCCCTTTTTGTTAAGATTTGGAATCTTACGAATATTGGGAACACTTGAGTTCATAACTTTGTAATATATTCTATAAATTAGAATTACATTTTGAGAACCGGGCATCATATTGTACCCCTCAGATTTTACGTCTAGAGATAAGGCATGTTTAATGTGGGGGTCTGATAACGACAACGTGTAGTTTGGGTACGACGAGAAGTATATCGGGCCATCACATAAACTAGATTCAATAACTCCCAAAAGAGAATCATGAAATCGTTTATGTCTTTTGTCTCTAAGACAAATTAAGGCTGAGGTATTTAAACCTAATCTAGTGGATGGTTTCAAGGCTATTTGAACCATTCCTAGATGTAAAAACTTATATTTTAATTTATGAAGTTTGGTCAACTTGTCTGATAATAATTGAAAAGAGCTGTAACCTGGGGAAATAGGTATAGCTTCTTCAATTGTTTGGATGATATAATCCGATTTGAATATAAAATTCCATTTATAAATCTCATTTTGTTTGGATTTTGGCAAATTCCAAGCTATTGAATGAAATTGTAGCACTTTCGCTACTAAACCAAGCTATTGAACGAAATTTTTGCCCGAGGAAAAGAACAACAGACTTCGAAAGTGTACCACCACCAACGACAGAGGAAGATGGTAAATTTTCACAAAGTAGAGGGGTGGTACTAAGCAATCAATGTCTGTTACTGAAAATACCTAACCTGTAAAATCTTTAGAATTGGTATTACAGTATTATTTTTTCAGTAACCCTTACAGATACAGGAAGATATATTTTATAACAACAGACTTGGTCAAGTCAAGTCAGTAGGACTTGACTTGACTGAACCCTATATTCCTAATACACCCCCCTCAAACGTTACAGGCAGATACTGTAAGAGTTTGACAAGTAAAAAGAAAAGATAGTACTACACCCTCTCAAACTGACACAATAGTAAACAAACAAAAAAAAACAAAAAAAAAATGAAGTAAGTTGCAGCTTCGCTATAACATCAGCAACACCAGGGACAATAGCAGCAGTCGCAGGAGCTGAACAAGTTCCAGAAGAACTCCATTTAGTATCTGGCATTCATTTAAATCCACAGGTTTAACGAACAGTATATAGAAATGCATATTTTTGGGTTTTTGTAAGTTTCTTCATTTCGAAAATAGACTCTCATTTAATGCCGAGTGCCGACCTGAAACAAGTTCATGATGTAATGAGGAAATTCGCATAACTAATCATTCCTACTGATTTTACTCAAAGAAGACTCATTAATGCAGGTACATTCTTACACTGTAGAGTAATAATACTCAAATGCCATTAATTACTACAGTATCTTAAACTTACTTCCGCTCTCCTTCACTTTCTCCACTTGGAAACAAACATCGGGAGTGGGAGGAGAGATAAAACGATCAATCACTTGAATTAGAACAGTTGAACAGAAGTAAAGGGACATTTTACTCTATTCCAACATCTGTCTATATATATTCTTTGATCGAAAGCTCATTAAGCTGAAGCTTCTTCTTCGTAATAATATGGGGATGTTTTCCCGTCTTTATTCTCAGCTACGACTCTGTTTTCTATCCCAACTTCTTGCAGCATGGTGACAACTCTTCGCATCGATGGACGGTTAATGGGGAGAGGACTAGTACAAATGATACCTATGTTAAGAACCATACTTATCTCCTCTTTAAAACAGGAATCAAGTTTTGAGTCGATCACGTGGTCAACACCTTTCTTATCCACAGTGGAATATACCCATTTCACCAAATCTTTTTCACCAAACTCTGGATCATTAGGTAGTCTCCCTGTTACTAGCTCTAGAATCACGACCCCAAAGCTGTATATATCGCTCTTTTCGTTTACTCGAAGAGTGTAAGCATACTCTACAAAAACATCCAAAGTTGTATCATAAATCAAACACAAGAACTACCAAACAAAATATCCTGGTAAGTTAGAAATAAAAAGCATGTGGATTGATGGAGAGTAGTAGATAGTTAGTCCGGTTCACATACAAGAATGTTGTGAGTATCTTTTGAGCAGTTATATGCTTGGATTAAGATAAGTACTGCATTCTAGTGAAAGCAAACTAAATGACCATAAGAGCTGTAACAGCTAAATCATAGATGAAAAGCAATGGAAGCACAAATATGGAAACAACACAATGCACTTTCAGATTACAACCTAGAGACAAATGAAACTACTTTGAATTGAAGAAGGATAAACAACTGACGGACAAATAATACAATGTTTTGGACCAAATGTGACACGTTTCACCTTCTATGGGGTTCATTTCAAACCAAGTTCCTATACAGATGTGTGTGTGCATAGGATGTTACGCCTTATTCATGCGAGACTAATGACCTTTTAGTGATGACTTTCTATGGTACTGAAGACTGTTTGAACAACAAGTGTCAACAAAAATCTCCCACATAGTAAGATTGGATTCATGACATAGTAAGGCTATATTTCAAACTTGTCTAGCCGTGATTTACATTAAGAAATAAATCATGGTAAAGCTAAAATATAATCCGGGAGAAGTAATGAGTATTCAAAGTAGAAGATAAGCAAGACTTACCAGGAGCGATGTAACCACAAGAGCCGGCTATGACAGACATGGGTTCGTTCCCTTTTCCAATTGCATCAACTGTCTTAGCAACACCGAAATCAGAAACCCTTGCACGAAACTCTCCATCTAACAATATATTATTTGACTTCACGTCTCGGTGAACTATTGGAGGAACACAGTCATGATGCAGATAAGAAAGTCCTTCGGCAGCATCCACCGCTATTTTATACCTAGTCGACCAATCCAGCAATCCTCCCTTATTACTATGCAACAAGTCCCCTAAACTTCCATTAGGCATATACTCATAAACCAAAAGTTTAGAATCCTTGGCAGCACAACAACACCATAACCTCACAATGTTTTTATGCCTAATCTTTCCTAAGGTTTCAACTTCAGCTTCAAATCCGTCATCAGGAATCCAACCTTTCTCAACATCCTCTGGTACAGATGATTCTCTATTCAGTTCTCCCCAAAGTTTCTTAACAGCTACTATTTCTCCATTGCTAAGAACAGCTTTATAAACTTTCCCAGAAGCTCCACTTCCAATCACATTGTCTTCATCAAGACAATCTAAAATCTCATATTCACTAAAACCCAATTTGTGAAATGAAGTTAAAGTCCACTTTGTTTTCTCAATCCCTGTCTTTGCTTTCTTGAAATCCCTATATTTATAGTAGAACCAGAAAACTCCAACAACAAATATAATAAAAGCAAGTACAAAGATTGATCTAAGTAACCAAGCAAATCCGATTTTCTTTGCTTCCACTCCTGTTGGACAAAGACCCGAAAGATCTCCACACAAACCCGGGTTACCTAAGAAACTAGTCCTATACATTTGTAAAGCAAATGAAGGAGGTAGTTCACCAGTAAGTCTATTATTAGACAAATTGAATTCATTGAGTTTCAAATTTTGTAACTCAAGTGGAATACTTCCTGAGAAATGATTATCTGATAAATCAAGGTAATTAAGAACAGGTAAACTCCCTAGTTCAGTTGGAATATTACCTGAAAACCCATTGCTTGCTAGGTTCAACTCATTGAGATTCTTCCATGAACGAATACCAGAAGGAATTTCACCAGAAAGTTGATTACCATGAAGATCAAGTCTTCCTAACTTCGATAAATTAACCAATGCTTTTGGCAAAAACCCAGTAAGTAAATTATCACTCCCTGAAAATTCAACCAGATTCTGTAACACACCGATCCCATCAGGTATAACTCCAGCGAACTGATTTCTGGATATTAATAAAATTGAAAGACTAGAAGCTCCAGAGATAGTATCCGGAATCAAACCCGAGAAAGAATTCCCCATTAATTCCATTAAATTTATATTCGGAAGTCCCCAAAATGCTGAAGGAATATCACCAGATAAAGAATTATCTCTCATTCTCACTCTAGTTAAACTCCAACATTCTCCAAGACTTTCCGGAATTTTTCCGGAAAATGAATTGTTGATGAAAAGAATCTCCTCCAATACTCCATTTTCACACAAACCAGCTGGAATTTCTCCGGAAAATTGATTTCCGGAGACATCAATATATTTTAAAGGAGCGTTCTTTCCCAAGTCTTCGGGAAGTTTTCCAGTGAGTTTATTATTAAATAATCTCAACTCATTAAGATTTGGTGACTGAGTTATCGTTCCAGGAAGATTTCCCTCCAACTGATTCTCATATAAATTTAGCGATTCAAGATGTAACTCACACAGATCATCAGGAATCCTTCCTTCTAACTCGTTTGCTGATGCGTCAAATCGTTTTAACGATTTAATCTTCGAGAAACCAACAGGAATTTCTCCAGTTAGTGAGTTATTATAAAGCTCAATTTGAACAACATTTGTCAACTCGGTAACAGATTTTGGAATCGGACCATTCAAATTATTTACCGCCAAATCTAAATCCATCAGATTTCCAAGTTTCCCCAGTGAATCCGGTATCGGACCTATTAGATTACAGCTAGTTAACCAGAGAATTTCGAGATTTCTCAAATTACCGAGTTCGGGAGAGAGTTGACTCGGAGAAAACGGGTTATAAGAAAGATTAAGTTGCTTCAGAGTAGAAATGTTACCAAGAAAAGAAGGAATGGTTCCATTGAGAAGATTGTCAACTAACGATAAGACTTCGAGTTGGCTGAATTTTCCAAAACTCGGGGGAATTTCACCGGTAAAATTGTTCCCGGCTAAGTCAAGGTGCCGGAGAGTAGAGATATCGGTAAGGGTGTAGGGTATTGAACCAACAAAAAGGTTTTCTGCAAGATTTAAGTGTTGGAGATTTTGACAGTCGGATATTTCAAGGGGTAGTGATGAATTAATGGAATTGTTGAAGAGAGAAAGAAACGTAAGATTTTGAAGATTACAGACAGGTGTAGGGAAATTACCAGCAAGATTGGCGTTGGACAAATCAACTGAGTTCACTGAAAGAGTTGCTGGATCACATGTAATACCTTTCCAGTTACATGGATTATCATCTTTTTCGTCCCAGTTGGAGATAATACCGTCAGGATCATCAAGACTGAGTTTCACTTGTTGTAGATAAAGACCTTCTTGGTTCACAGAAAGAACCAGAGAAAATGGTGAGACAAGAACAAGGAAAAGAAGCGAGTAGTAAAACATTTTTCAGTTCAGAGTTTCAGTTTAAACTCTGTGGAGTGGAGTGAGAGAGAACGAAAACCAGTTTCATAAGAAACAGACGACAGTTGAATATATACAGTATGATAAAGCGAGACGAAGTAGTAGAACAGCAATTTTAGTGTGTTTCAAGAACATCAAAGTTGTGCTCATATTGTTTGGGGAAAAGCATGGCACGACCTGCTTTATGTATGTGGAGCCAAGCTGACTGAAGTGGAACCTACCGTAAGGCAGGGGGTAGTCGTCCTAAATACATCCTGTTTTTCTATTTTGTGCTACTTAGTTTTTGTCTTTAGTTTTCAATCCAGTCAATTTGTTTTATTCTGATTAATGATCGGTTTAATGTCAAAAAAAAGAGAGATTTTGATCGATTAAAGAGGATTTAAAATTTGTTGTATTGTCGTCGGAGTGTTCGCAGGCGCAGCAGTAGTGCTAATGTAATGCTTACTATAGCGTGAAAACCAGCACAACTGCACAAGCACTGAAGCACACCCCTAGTAGCTTTATTATGTTTTCGTTTTCATTTTGTTTGATTAATAATCTTATCAGGAGAGCATGACTGTGATGCGGGTATCAATTTATTGAGAAGGGTATCAAAACCTGTATAAAACAAATAAAATTTTCAATTTTATATGAATTTTGTTACCCTTTCCAGTAATCTAACACCTGCATTAACAATGCTGACATCAGAGACACCATTTTTCATACCTCATCTCAAGCTTTGATACAACTTTATCAACTCATTGGTCGAAGAATTTACCGGTAGTAGAACATAGAATGTCAACCCCTCAAAAAATTGTGGTCTTCCTCGACTAGATATTCTATATCCCTGTTTAGAAATGTGGGACCGAGACTAGTAAGATTTTAATAGAAACGGTACGGAAGTGACAAGTGAGTATCTGAAGGAAGTAAGACGGAGAGCAGCACGTCAAAAATTAGGTGTAAGCAGCACTCATTGTACAATTCGAATCTCATCAGGGCTAGGAATGCCCTATGGGCTATGGTAGCATAATTCAGTCTGTCTACCTATTCGATGATAATCAATGCGTTTTGGACACGCCTCATCTTGATAATTAAAAAAGCTAAGATCGTATGGCTGTCAAGGAATCAATACAGATGATGGTTTTTTGAATTCCAAAGAGTGAGAGCGACATTCACACGTGGGTTCATATGTGCCAATATGAATATATGATGGATCGGATGGTGTGACATTCTCGGCCCCATGCTAACCACCTGCTGGTCCTCTATAATCCTTAACGCTGGTGGCCGAGGGGGATCTCAATCCAGGGTTAAACCATCCCACACTAACCCCTCTATATCGAAACCAACGTTACTCAGAGATGTATGCAGTGGCGGAGCAAAGAATTTTGGAATGGGGGGACAAATATAAATAGTGAAAGGCAAACATCATCCAAAAGATAGCGGCCGAAGGCGGCAAAATTTTTTTAGGCGTTTCTCCCCCGATGCCAGTTACAAACTATTACAAATAGAAACCAAGTTTTTAAGTTCGGTTGTATCATATGTAATATTCAATCATGATTTCAAATGCCGTGGTATATAAAATATTTGGACCTTTCCGGACAAAGAACAATAAACACAGATATAGATGGAAAATTTAGGATTCAAGTCTATCGTAAGTTTGTGTATTAGGATGGATAAGAGAGACAAGTTTGAAGCAAAGAGCTTTAATACGACTTCTTATATTCTTTTCGATAGTTTTTCTATCAATTGCTGCTGAACTATTTGTAGAAGAAGAAGTACCTTTGATCGTATCCAAATACTGAGTGGAAGGGGGGACAATTGTGTCAAAATAGAAAATTTTAGTTTCCTAGAATCTAGGGAGGACTGTCCTCCCTAGTCCTCATGTGGCTCCGCCAACGGATGTATGACTACAACTGCCAAGTACAAAATCTCTTAAGTTAACAAAAAATATCTTGTTTGCCTGATTGTATTCCTAGTCCAATTACAGACTAAGCCTGATTGTATTCCTAGTCCAATTACAGACTAAGGTAGTTGTCCTGTATCGAATTCTGAAATCCAAAGTCTTTTCCAGTAGCAAATACCGGGTCGACTAGAGAAAATCTCCTAAGAGTTGAACATGGGTTTTACGCCGGTGTTGGGATATATGTTTTAAAATAGTTCTTTTGTACATTTATATCAACAATTCGAGTTTGGCCTAGTGGTTAAGCATTTTGGGCGTGGAGGGTTAGGTCTCAGGATCGAATCCCTCCCCCTACTGATTGTGCATATATATATTATATATATGTATATAACATTAGTCCGGGAGCGGGGTCTTGGGAGGTCTCTTGAATTTGGAAATTATTTTTTGCTGGTTTTAAAAGATTTTTTCAAACCGTTTTTACTGCACTTAATTATGTTTTAATTGCGCTAATTATGGCATGATTTATTTGCCCGTTTTTTGACTGTTTCGAATGGAATTTTAACTGCAGCAATTAATCCAATTTATTCTCCATTAATTTGCATTGACTGCATGTTTATAAAAATAGTTTTGAGAACAGAAAGAAAACATAAGTTCTACGCTATTGTTTTCTAAGAATCAAGAGACCAAAAATACTGAGCAAGAATATAGAGAGTAGAAGTGATCGATTTCTCATTGTGTGCGTGAGAGATCGAAAGAGAGTTTTTCTTGGCTGTTTTATCCTGGGGGCGTTGTGACGGAGAAAGAACTGCTTGCACAAAATTCAAGGCAGTGCCACGAAACGTCCTAAAGAGAGCGACCTGGTCGTGAATCAGCCGTTACTTTGTTTTGTGTTTTCATCTTTGTTTTGCAAGTGTGAAATCGGCAATTGTTCCAACAGCCGGCCTGTCCGAGCCTCGCACAACTTGCACTACCACAAGCAAAGGTACTTGAAGCAAAGGTAGTTGTCCTGTACCATCGCCCATTAATATGCATATTTATTTTTGGTGAGCCAGTACTGGTGAACAAGAAAAAAGGGAATTAAAACTGTCGGACAGCTGGTTCTCCTTCTGACCTCATAAGTCAATACACATAGTGTATTTGTTCAAGCTTCAATAATCAAATCATCCCAAGTGCCCAACAAACAGACGGTAAATAAATAAATTCTATGCTTAAAAAAAAAAACAGACGGTAAAATGGGTTAGAGAGTCACCAAAAAAAAAAAAGAAGGAAACTTTATCTAAGACACCAAATTAGAATGCGGACTAGTAATTACTAATTAGTCAGTGGCAAACTCCCTTTTAAGTCAAGTAATTAGTGGGAGTGAGTAGTCTTGTCTAGTAAAGTGTACATGAAATCTACTTTGAAAGTTTCAGAAATCTATTGCAATTGTTTAAGTTCTCTTTCTTACACTTCCTATCCCTAACATTTGTCCACCAAAGTTATCCCCCGATAAGTATTGGCTCATTTTCTTTAAATGGACCCCTGTTATCTCCCTTGAAGCATTTTGGCAAAATCTAAAGGCTTAAATTAATGCCACCTAGTGGGGATGATAATGGGTGTATGATAGTGGGGATGAGTAGCACCAGTGGCGGAGCTATGCATGTACTTGGGGGACAGTTGTCCTCCCTAGTTTTTCACCACATCTAAAAAACCGTTGATGAATTTGGAAATTTGGCGAGATTTTGTAATATTTGTCCTCCCTGGTTTTTCTGTAAATGCAAAAAGACCAAGGCTATGTTAGTAAAGTTCACCATAAATCCTAGAAAGAAATGGAAAACTATTGAAAATGCTTTTACCGATCGACTAAGTCTTCCTAAATAAGTAAAAATTACATTTTTAGGGTTAGTATTTTAAGTCTTCTATATGTCTGTTCCCTTTGAATTTTGAAACATTATCCTTATAGATCACACAAGTTTGTGTAGTATAATTTATCTTAAAGATACTAGTAAGTAGCCTAATAAGTTTTCTAAGACACTCAATTAAAGGAATCTACATTTTTGTGGGTAAAGATACTAGTAAGTAGCCTAATAAGTTTTCTAAGACACTCAATTAAAGGAATCTACATTTTTGTGGGCAAGACGTCTAAAAATTTTAGGCGGCCTCCGACCGACAAGTGCAGCAGATTTGACTTCATATTTGCCCCCCCAACAAAAGAAGTCTGGCTCCGCCGCTGAGTAGCACAGTCGCTTTTGAATACAAAACAGCACAAACTGATTAGAGTCGATCAGAAACGGAAAACGCTAGACCAGGAAAGGCAGACAAAAAAGCGTAACGAATAAAAATAGGAACAGAGGGAAAATAAACCCAGATTTGGTATATTTAATCCAGACCATTGATCATTTATCTCTCCACCCAGCTATCAATCCCAATGCTAGAGTCATTCCCCTTTCTATCATTCAGATTGTGCCACGTATTGTCAAAAAGACGTGATTTTTGAAAATTTTAACCAAAAAAAAAACTTGAATTAATGGGATAATTGGTGTTTGGTACTTGTATTCTGTCCAACTTTAAACCATCCCACACTAACCCAAGCTTCAATGACAAATGATCCCAAGGCCAAACAAACAGACCGTAAATGGGTTAGAGAGTCGCCAAAAAAGAAGAAGGAAACTTTATCTAAGACATCAAATTAGAATGCGGACTAGTAATTACTAATTAGTCAGTGGCAAACTCCCTTTTAAGTCAAGTAATTAGTGGGAGTGAGTAGTCTTGTCTAAGAAACCTATTATAAGGGCCCCAAGAAAAGAGTTTTGAGGGCTTCATTGTAGGATTCAAATATCCTACAATGAAGATAAGGGGACCTAGTTCATAAGAAAAATACTAAAATACCCTTAACCTATTAAATATTGAAACCTAAAACTAATTTGTTTTCATTCCTCTCCTTTAATTCTTCCATTTTCTTCTTCCCCATCACCTCATCGCTTATTTCTTCGATTAATCGTCAATTCTCAAAATAATTCATTATCGATTAACACCATTTAATCCACCCGCAGTGACTTCAATAAGGTAAAAATCAAAAACCCATCTTATTTAATTGGTTTCAATGCGTGGATAAGCGGAATCGATCGAGTTGGTTTTTGAAAAACAGTTTCAGAACTGTCTACGGTTGGAAAAATATAAATTTTCCCAACCGTAGACATTACCTACGGTTTGGAAGTATGAATTTTCCCAACCGTAACTGCATACGGTTGGGAAGTATGAATTTTCCCAACCGTAGACAGTACTGATTTGCAAAAATTAGTGATGGGTTTTCTTAGTTTTTTCTTTTTATGATCGTCATCTTCATCACGACGGAGAAGAAGAAGAGAGAAAGAAGAATAATAGGTTTTTTTTTTATGATCATCATCTTCATCATGATTTATGAATGAAAAGAGAAGGAGAAGATAATAGATTTAGTTTTTTGTATATGATCATCATCTTTATCATGATTTATGAATGAAAAGAGAAGGAGAAGATAATAAATTTAATTTTATAATTCATGGAGGGTATTTTTGCCATTACAAAAAATAGTTAGATATGGGGTTTTGTTGATTACTATTTCATAACCCGAATTTGTCATCTTGTGAGCCCTCAAAACCAAATGTTTGGAGCCCCTATAATAGGTTTCTTGTCTAATAAGTGTACATGAAATCTTCTTTCAAAGTTTCAGAAAAGCTATTGCAATTGTTTAAGTTCTCTTGCTTACACTTTTGAATACAAAACAAAACAAAGTGATCAGAGTCAATCAGCAAGGCTAGACCTGCAGTAAGGCAGACAGAAAAGCTTAACGAATAAAAAGTGGGACAAAGGAAAAAGAAGACAAATGCTATCCCACACCGTTTTGCGGGAAGCTATCCCGCTCAAGCGACTTCTTTACCGTTAGATGATCCAATCAACGGTTGGATTCGCATTCAAGAAAAGACCCACCACTTTCAGGAAAGGACCCACCATTTCCCCTAAAGGGTTCAAGGATGTTGGATCTGGGTTTTAGCGTAATCTAACGGTAAAGAAGCCGCTTGAGCGGGATAGCTTCCCACAAAACGGTGCGGGACAACACTGCTCAAAAAAGAAACCCAGGGAGGATACGTTAATCCATGTTCCGAGTTTGAGGCCTAGTCATTTTATTTGGGCATGTCCCTACGAGACAAAAACAGATATTTAGAAGTAAAATAGAAAACCTTTTATCCAACTATTTTTCTTAATTGCTAATTTATCCCTGATTAATTAGTATTAATTCGGGTGATTAATTGATGTTTAATCATGTTAACCAAGAAATCAACTAATCTTGATTCATCATCAAAACATGAATAAAAACGAGGAAACAAAGCGTCGTCGAGTAGCAAATCATTTATTATTCAAACAATTGATTTTATGGGTCTACAAGATGCGCGATATGAAGGAGCACCTTTCACTTGGTCGAATAACAGACAGGGAGAAGCGAATATAATGGAGCAAAAATAGGGTGAAAGCAAACTAGTTGTCGGGGATGCGAAGAAAGTTTAAGTTTCGTCAAAAACTTAACAAAATCTAATTCAAGGATCAAGATTTCAGTGTTGTAATTTGATAATAATAATATTGATAATAAGATATATGTTGTAAAATAAAAGGCTTAGCCTTTAAATAAGCTAAAAGAACCGACTAAAAGAAAAGAAAAAGGAATTCTACCTAAACTAGGAAAGTAAAGACTTGTAAGACAAGTAAACTAAATATAGTACGAAAATGGATCAACTGTTATCGTTGATACAGATGCAAGGGATCAACTAGAATAGTTGACACGGTGTAGAAATAGATCAACTGTTATAGTTGATACAGACTCAAGGGATCAACTAGAATAGTTGACATGGTGTAGACATATTCCCTGCATTAGTCCACCCTTCTTGAAAGAAACTCGTCCTCGAGTTAGCTAATAAAAAGAACTTCATTCTCTCCATATATTGCTCTAGACTTCGAGCTGTCATCACAGAATATGAGTTCTTTTCCTTCATGGAAATTGTAGAATCCACGTTTAACGGCTTACCACGATCAAACACAAAAGTCATAGCTCTAGAGACCATAACTCGAAATAGCTAAGAAATGTTCCTCAAAGCATCACGAGATGAGTGTTTAAATTTTCTGCAGTCAACCATAAAATTCAAGTCATTAGCGGTGGTAATGTAAACCATGCCATAAACGTCCACCACAAGTACATCACATGTATTGTAGGATCGGATATTATCGATTCTGTGTTTTCTTTGTTTTCAAGAATAAATATTTGTATTAATTAATTTTGTGTTTTAGGTAATAAAAGCTCGGAGAAATCGAGAGCCAAAATAGTCAAACATCGCGGGGTATGGTTTTGAGTTAATTTATGTTTTAAAAACATCAATGAGACCCTGTTGTGCTCCAATCCAGCCCCTCTTCTTTGTAGAGCCGAGATACTAGGTAACTTTGTCTTTGTTAGCCGCAAGTCATGTGTAATACCTGCTGTGGCTGTTGAGAAGAGCCAAACTCCAGCCCACGAGTGTTGAGCTTGTCTTTGCCTCTTGGAAAGCCCGGGTTATCTGCTAGCCCTTTTTATGTCTTGAGTGTTTGTGTACTTTGCAAAAGCAACAACAAGCTCTCTTGTATCTTGCTAATTGAATGAATTAATTCTTGAGAGTGCCCGCTAGTTGAATGAAGCGTTAAACACCGCTAAGCATTACTCAGCAAATCTGTGTGCATCAACTTTGTGGCACTTAAGCAAAATCACTCTGTGCAACTTTGCACTTGCAACCAATCCAGGTTTGCTAATTTATCTGCAGGCCTTCTGTCTTGTTGAAGTGAAACACTCTACCCACAAACAATTGCATTGGGCCATCAAACGGGCTTGCACTCTACAACTGCCTGGCCAACCCGGGGCCCACTTGCAGAACTAAATCGAAACCAGTTCACTGGGCCAACACAACACAGGCTTTGCACTTTCTGGCTGGGCTTAAACTAAACTAAGCCCACATCTGTTGGGCTTTACACACAACTAAGCCCACTTCTCATAACCTTTGGGCTGTGTTTCTACAACACTTAGGCGTTGCCCACACTGTTGGGTAGTTCTCACAAAAACCAAGCAACAAGCCCACAACAAACCAAAACCCAACAAAACCAAATGAATCCCATTGAAACCAAATGAATCCCATTGAAACCAAATCCCAATAAACCAAAGCCCACATAAACCAAACTAAATTTTGAGTTCAATTTGAGTACTAAATCATGTCAGGATTTTAGTGCATCAGGGATGAAACAAATCCATAGAGAGAGCGTGCTTACGGGCACGCTTCACGAGATGAACTCCCCACATACCATAGTGATTTTAGGGAATATTATGAGCCTTCTCGGGGCCACGACCTTGAGTACTCATACCCTAACCATCATGAGCACATGTATCAGTCACCACGGTGGGGAGTTGAACAATTTTATACTCCCAACTCCTAGTTTGCAATCAACAATGGAAACACTCATGGAGCTAAATCTTAGGCTTGAAATGAATGCAATATATGACCATCCATATAGCATTGATTATGAATTTCCACTGTTGAAAACTCTCCTTTCATTGAACAACATAATGAATTTCTAGAATTGAATCAAAACCTTGAGCAAAGGTTTGAGAGTTTAGAACTCAAATTGAGTCAAATCATGATGCACTAAATGAGGAGAGGGAGGAATTTGAGGTGAAATGCATTTCTATGATGATGAATATGAATATGAAGAGCATGTGTATTTTGAAAACGTAGTAGAATCTTTAGGTTGAGACATCAAGTGCCTCTTACATTGAACCCTATGAATGATGCTTCTTCTAATATTCATATATGTGATGATGATGTGGAAACTGCAATTATCATGTGAAAGTGAACATGATTTACCCTCTTTTGACTTTAGGAAAGTGTGTGATGGTACAAATGATTTTAAAAATGGAAACAACCTAGATGTACCTAACTTCTCTCCTGAGTCACAAATTGAAACTCCTCCACCAAACCTAGGTGTAGTTTGTAACAAAATTGCAAAACCAACTTTTCTAAAATGCCTAACTTAGGCCTAGAACTTTGTGCTTCCCAAGTCCTCTTGGACTATTTTGCATCAAAGTATAACACTTTTAAAGAGCCAAGTTGGAATGTGTATATCTGTTATTAGTAAAACTCATTTTTGAGTTAGACCTTTTGCATGATGTACCTTTAAAATTTCAAGATTTTGTTCTCACAAACACACACTGTTCACAAGTTTAGGTTTGGGGAAACTCATTCCCATTTGCAGTCTTACTTGCACTCTCATTTTATTTTTGTGTAAGGCTGTTAATGTGTGTACATATTTTCTATTGGGTTGATCCTCAACTCTTTAGATTGTTAGTGTATGGTGAATTTTCTTTGTATATATCCGGTAGGACTTGTTAAAATTTTTCTTTTCTTGATTCGGTTGAGTCTTCTTGCACATATATTATGCTAATCCGATATGATCTCCGTTGAGAATATTGGATTCTAGCCTTGACGATGAAGCTCAACCTTGCTCTTCGCGACATCCAGGTAATCTCTTCTTTTTATCTTATCAAAGCATAGTTCGTCGTGTACGTCATTTATTTAAATTTTTCCTATCCGTGACACATTGAGGACAATGTTTGATTTAGGTTTGGGGTGCATTTGCATTTAGAGTTTTTAGTCTTTTATTTCAAAAAAAAAAAAAAAAAAAAAAAAAATAAATAAATTCAAAAACTCTTTTTGCGATTTGTAGTTAGCATCACTCTCTCTCAATCAGCAAGTCGGCAACAGCAGAAATCGAATATTGAAAGAAAAGTTGAGATAGTCCAAGGTTTACGTGCAACAAAGAAAATAAGATGAGAATTAATAAAATTTATAAAATCAAGACAATACAAGTTGTGGAAAAATTGAGTGATAAAGTCCTTTGTCCATGGAGTTAGTTGTTTCATTATTTGTATTTGTATTTTTATTTTCACTTATTATAAAAAAAAAAAAAAAAAAAAAAAAAAAAAAATCATCAAAAAAATATATTGTAGTTTATTTTTTGCTACCACCATGGTAAAGAAGAGTTCAAAAAGAAAAATCCAAACAACAAGGAAATTTGTGTAAAAAAGTTAAAAAAATTGTCAAGTTTTTGTGAAGTTTAGAAGTTCGTCATCAACATTTTTGAAGACCGAAGATTGAAGGCGTTTCTATGGTTCTTATGAGAAGTGATATTAATTGCCGATCGGGTGAGAAGTGAGTGAGTACTCCCACCTCGCTAATGGTTGATTTCCTTTCTTAGAGATCAGAGAAAAAGATTCTTTGTCCACACTTCGTGGAGTCTCAGATTTTATTTCGGAAGGTTATCCTTCTTACCTACAACGTGTGCGGGATTTCTCTCTTTATTCCTGCTTTTGCAAACATGAGAGACTAAAAAGCGATCTTTTTGAGTGCAATTATCATAAAACCTAATGGTGAGGCAGAAGTCGAGGCTTATGATCACAATCGAATCGAGTTCTTTCATATGGTATGGTTACTTCTGCTCGGCACTTAAGGATGAGAATGCGTTCTTCGATAGTTCTAACCACGTTACTAGCATTCAGAAACTCTATGTCCTCATAGCTTCTATGATGCTTGAGACTCTCTTACACTCGAAGTTGGAGAAGGTTTTGTGGGTACACCTCGGTAAACCCTCACGAGACTACAACTCGTCCGCTAGGGACACCTAGGGGGTTTAAAGGCTTAGTGCATACGCTAAATGCATTCGAGAGACTGCTGACGGGGGGTATAGTTAATTTCTTATTTTCTCGTTTCTATCCTTGCATATTTATACACCTTTTTAAATCCTTGAAACGATATTATCCCACTCGTGTTTTCTTTGTTTTCAAGAATAAATATTTGTATTAAAGATCGGAGAAATCGCAGATTGGTAACCAACAAGGAAGACAAAATGACGCAACTTATTGGTAGCCGTTAGGATGACGACAACCCGAACACGAGAAAGATGTGAAGACCTATACCCCCATCAAACAAACCCTATTCTCTTCATCTCCTTCTCTCGAGATTTAGGAGTGTTGCGAGATTTAGCATTTGTACACTTGAACGATAATGTCGCCAAGCGATTCGGGGGTATGGGTTTGAGTTAATTTATGTTTTAAAATTAAATTAGGGTTTGGAATTATCCATGTATAAAAAATAAAGGACAGCTTAGCTTTCATCCACTATGTAATGCCCTATATAAAGAGCCAAACAGGCTTAAGAGAGGAGAGAGATCTTTTTAGAGTGGAGAGAAAGTTTTGAGGAGAGAGAAAGTCTAGAGTAGCAATTAAATTCTTGATTTCATTTCCTTCTTGTAAAATTTCTAACTCAATTAATAAAGAGATTGATTGTTGATCTTAAAGATGTGTTGAATATTATGAATTCTTGTGAGGGATGTATTGATCTTTTTAGAGAGGATTTCCAATTAAACAACTACATATGAATATTATGCTTGTGGGGATGTATTGTAGGATTTCCTACAACTACATATGGCGCTAGCAACATGGATTGAAGATTAAAGATTAGAGATTGTTATTAAGATTGTTCAAATCAAGAAGACGATGAAACAAATTGATAAATCAGTTAAAGTAGAGAAAATTAAAATCAAGGAATGTAATAAAAAGTTGGAGTGTAACTTGATTACAAAAACAATGATTAATGAATTCCATGAAAATATCAGAGGAAGAATACATAAAAGAGATTTTGAAGGAAAGAAAATCATGACAATGGAGAAGGCATCACCCTTGAAAGATTGGGAAAAACAGAAGATTACATTCACAGTAGCAGAGATACCAAGAGAAAATTTAAACCACACATCTCCTTTGGTAATCACGGTAACTACACGGAAAGAAAAGGAAAAATCAGCAAAAACTATAAAAAAAATGGGCGGTAAACAGAACTCTAGTTGATACGCGGAGTTCGGTGAATATAATATTTTACCATGCATACAAAGGAATGGGTACAAAGATGAAGAGATGTCTCCTTCAACTTATCATATTCATGGCTTTGGCAAATCTACAACAAAACCAAAAGGAGAAATAGAGGTGCGAATTTCGCTTGGAGAAATTGAAACACAAGTGGTACTATGCGTAGTGGTACTATGCGTAGTGGATATGGAATCACCGTACAACATGCTGTTGGGAAGGCCATGGATACATGCGATTAAAGCCGTAGCATCAACATTACATCAATGCATCAAATTTCCTATGCCAAGTGGGATTGGTGAAATTAGAGGGGAAGCTGATAAAGCGAGATTATGTTATCAAATTGAAGTGAAACAGTATGAAGGACGTGCAAAGAAGCGAAAAAATTGCAGGAAGAATTTAGAGCTTATATGATAAGAGCAGAGGAAGGAAAAGGAATACCCAGCGAAATTTCGGGAGAAGAAACTGAGCCTGCGAAGGAGATAAAAGAACCCACACCTATGGGAGAACCAAAGACTAGTTACATTGCGGCGGAACCAACAAAGGAAGTGAATGTTGGAACCGAAGAAGAACTCAAAATACTAAAAATTGGGACTAAGATGGAGGCAGATGAATAAGAAAGAACTATTGGTCTGTTGCGAGAATTTAAAGATATTTTCGCGTGGAACATGGACGAGATGCCTGGAATAGACCCGTCTGTGGCGTGTCATAGGTTGGATATTGACAAAAATACGAGGCCATTTAAACAAAGAATCAGAAAAATCGCAACAACATATCATCCTCAAATAGAAGAAGAGTTGCAGAAGATGCTTGATGCAGGAATCATAAGACAAGCAAAATATCCGGAGTGGATAGCAAACATGGTTGTAGTTCCAAAGAAGAAAAAGGGGATAAGAATTTGTATAGATTTTACTGATCTAAATAAAGCATGTCCGAAGGATAGTTTCCCGTTACCAGATATTACACAAATGGTTGAATCAGCAGCAGGAAATGATAGGATATCTTCTCTAGACGGATATAAAGGCTACAATCAAATCCCTCTCATTTGAAGAAGATCGGGAGCATCTTGCTTTTTTGCTCCAAGAGGGTTATATTGTTATACAAAAATGCCATTTGGTTTGCGAAATGCTGGAGCAACATACCAAAGGATGGTAGAAAAGGTGTTTGCGAAATGGATACACAAAACATTGGAAGTGTATGTGGATGATATGTTAGTAAAAAGTAAAGAAGCAAAAAATCATGTCCAAGATCTGAGGGAAATTTTTGAACAAATGAGACATTTTAACATCAAAGTAAATCCAGAAAAGTGTATCTTTGGGGTTGCATCGGGAAATTTTTTAGGTTATATCGTATCGAAAGAAGGAATACAAGTTGATCCAGAGAAAGTTCAAGCAGTTCGTGACATGCCAACACCAGCGACGGTAAAAGATGTACAGAAGTTAAATGGGCTCTTAGCTTCGCTGGGAAGGTTCATTTCGCGATCATCAGACAAATGTAAACATTTTTTCAATATACTCAAAAAGGGGGCGAAGTTTAGATGGACAGACGAATGCGAGAAAGCTTTTCAAGGAATAAAAGAACATCTGACGAATATATCTATTTCGCAAAAAACACAACCAGGAGAAGAATTATTAATTTATCTTGCGACAACGTCGCATGCGTAAAGTGTCGTGTTATTACGAGTAGACGCAGGAGTTGAAAAACCAATCTATTACATCAGCAAAACCTTCAATGCTGCAGAGAAAAATTATTCAAAGATTGAAAAACTAATTTTGGCATTAGTTTATGCAGCATTTAAACTTCGAATATATTTTCGGGCACATGAAATAAGGGTGCGACAAAAATACCAATCGAGTCGGTAATGAAAAATTCAAAAGATCGGGCAGAGTTGAGAGATGGAATGCACAAATAGGACATTTCAAAATCAAATATGAAATATTATCTTCACCCAAATCGCAAGTTGTTGCGAGACTTCTTAGCAGAATTTCCTTTAGAAGATGATGAAGCTGTGGAAGAAATGATGGATGTAGAAGAAGAACATGGAAATCCAAGAGATCTATTAACAGAGCCAAATAGATGGGAAATATTGGTGGATGGATCATCAAATGGGGAATGTAACAGAGTTGGAATTGTTTTGATTTCTCCAGAGGGCAACAAAATGGCTTTTTCCTTCAGATTGGAATTTGCATCCACCAATAATGAGACATAATATGAGGCTGTGATACATGCCCTGAAGTTCGCAATAGAAATGAAGTTGGAAAATGTGAGAATCACCAGTGATTCGCAATTGGTCATTCGTCAAATAAAAGGAGAATACACTACAAATGAATCATCCATGAAGAAATACAAAAAACTTGTTGAGGAATTGTCAGCGAGAATCCAAAAAATTAAATGGAGACACATATCAAGAAAAGATAATAGACTCACAAATGCTTTTGCTTTTATCTCAAGTATGATGACAGACCCAACTGCGAGATGCATAAAGATACATACACTTTTATCACCATCAATCAATAAAGAAGAAGAAGAAGAGGTAGATGTAATGATAATAGAAGGTGGAGAACAAACACCTAATATCGAAGATTGGGAGAGCGAGAACTTCATGCATACCCGATGAGAGGAGAAACACCAAGGAATAGATTGGAGGCACACAAATTAAAAAGCCGTGCGACAAATTATGAACTAAGGGATGGGATCAGATCGGAGATCCTTTAACGGACCTTCACTCAGATGCTTAACACGAAAAGAAGGAGAAGAAGTGTTAAAGATGTTACATAGTGGGGATGCTGGCAATCACAGCGGCGGAAGATCTTTGGCATACAAAGTGAAGATGCAAGGTTATTATTGGCCATATATGCATGAAGATGCGAAACAAATATCAAGGCGTTGCGAAGATTTCCAAAGGCACGGAAAGAAAATACATGCACCTGGAGCACCATTAACGTCTTCAACAAGTGTATGGCCTTTTGGAAAATGGGGTTTATATATTGTGGGACCATTTTTACCGGGGTCTGGGCAAAGATTGTTGCTACAGACTATTTCACAAAATGGGCAGAAGTAAAGGTAGTACAACACATTCGCGACAAAGATATTTTTACATTCATATTTGAGAATATTATATGCAGATTTGGAATCCCCGCACAATTGGTATCTGATAATGGGAAACAGTTTGAGGGACAGAATATAGAACTGTTGCTTAATGTATTTAAGATAAAGTGCGGGAAGTCAACTCCTTTATACCCTCAGGCCAGCGGACATGCAGAAGCAACAAATAAGACAATCGCAGATATATTAAAGAAGAAATTAGAAGGGCATAATAGAGCATGGTATGAACAGGTACATAATGCAGTATGGGCTTACAACACAACCAGGAGAGAAGCTACGGAATGTCACCTTTCTGTTTAACATATGGAGTTGAGGCTGTGCTACCAACATAAGTTATTATTCCAACAACAAAGAGAGAAGCTTGGGAGAAAAATCTTAGTGCGGGTATTATTTTAACCAAGCTAGATGAATTAGAAGAAAAAAGAGAAAGAGATCTACAGCATATGGAAAATTACCAGCGAAGATTAGCCCGAGAATATAATAAACGTGTTAAAATACGCGAATTTCAACCAGGTGACTTGGTGCTGCGAGAAACACCGATATATCAGCGAGAAAGTGGGGGAAAACTTGCGAAAAAAATGGGATGGATCTTATATCATTAAGGATGTAGTTGGAATAGGGGCATATAGATTGATGGACCCTGAGGGTAAAGATGTGGGCCGCAGACTCGATAGACCATGGAACAGGTTATACTTGAAGAGATATTACCCGTAAAAGATTGTGGAGAAAGATTAGACTGCGAAATGATGTATGATTGAAGCAAAATGAATTTATATGAAAATCTTGTGAAAGAATTATTGCGAGATTATACAAAACAAAGAAAGAACATGCGAAATTTTCGCATGAGATAACGACAAGAGATAATCAAAGATCAATGACATATCGTAAAAGGGCGAACCTGCTATGGCGTACACCTAGTTCGCGAAATCAAAATTTCGCAAGAGGCAAATGTAAGACCTAAAGTACGTCATAAAAGGGGTACTGTTGACATGGCTCGGGGAAAAGGTTACACCGCCCCCGGAACCCGAGTCATGGAGATTTGGGGTCAATAAAGCCCATCCCTGGAGAGGTACCTCGGATTTTCAACCTAAGCTTATGACTCAGGTTGGACGACTGAGGGTCTCTTCTAGGGAGTCAACATCTGATCAAGGTGCCGAGGTACACGGTTGAGCCAAGAGTGCCTGGGGAATTTGAAGTGTCTCGGCCATTCTTGGCAAGTCTTGGCTTATGCTGCACTCGGCTCGAAGAAAACTCCACTTAGGGTGCAGTCTCGTAACCATAAGCCCTATAGGCAAAAGGGATAAGAGGCTGCGAAAACAATTGGTTGTTGTTAAGACCGGATGGGAGGAGCTAGCCTTGTATGGCAGAAGTACGCCTCCTTGAAGGGGCAACCAGGGGGAAGATAACGGCGGCACCCTCCATTAGGGAGCTGATAAGTGTCTTAAGACGCAAATTTCATGAGGCTTTTTAATCACGGGAGTATCAAGGCTTGTCATATTTGTGCGAAAATCCTGAAGAGGCAATAATACAAAAGAGAAGATAAGACGAGATCAATGGGTCATTGCATGCAAGTGTAAAGACGTCCTGCGATTTCGTCGCACGACGGCAATGTCATGGGGCTTTATTTTCGCAAGAATTTTTAGGCCTGTCATATTGTCGCAAAAAAAATTTCAAAAAAAGAGTTAAGGCAAGATCAATGGGTTTTTACATGAAAATGCAAAGACGTCATGCGATTTTGTCGCAATGACAAGAGGTGGCACAATAAGACCTTTAACTAAGAAGGCAAAATAAGACCACATGATTCAATTGTTTATGGGTGAAAACTATTCCTGCCGGATTTGGTAATTTGGGGTGTGTGGATGAGGAATGAATCTAAACCCTAAACAAATGCACTACGCGGTGAGTGCTTGTGATTCGAGAAATCAATCTGTATAACTCTGGCCTAAACCAAGAAATGGCCGTTCCAGACTTGCTTCGGCCACAAAGTGAAGGAGATGGGGTTGATATTAGGGAGGGAAGCGAAGAAGGTGTTGAGATTGTGAAGGTGTAGGCTTGTTTATGACTTGTAACAGAAAGGTGAGCAGGCTTACGATTGATGCAAGCAGGCTTTGAGTGTTTGAATACGTTTTGTATTAACAATTGGTTTCTGTCTTGTCTTGACTTGTTCTGTTGTTTGAAATAGGGAGGATAACCTATTTATACAAGTCATTTAAGCCTTATTCACGTCTCTCGTGGGAAGTGGAGTGATGGAGTATTGGAGTTGTGTGTCGATGTTACACTACCAGTCTTGCCCACTTCTCCTGTCATCTCTAACCGTCCATGACTTCCTGACACGTTCTTGTGATGGCGCATTGCACGCTGCACGCTGTAAACCACCAGACCAATACCCCAGTATGTATCCCCCAGTTTGTGACATGATTGATGTCTCGAGTGTGTGGATCGTGGGACCCACAGAAAGTAGCATGTAATGCTAGACTAAATAATTAAATTATTTAGGAAGTCGATACTTGTGAAGTATCATGTGTATTCTACGCAGGTACTGCATCGAGTATATTCAGCATGTATGAAGCATTGCTATTTTTAAGGCTTATCGGAGTAAGTCACGAATTTAAGCGTCTTAAAATAACATCATGTCCAGCCATCTTCGAGTGATCGTTTGGAGGCTATACAGGTAAGCCCTGACTTGACCGATCACTCCATGTGGAAGAGTGGTGGACGGTGATTGTGGTGACGCCTTGCTGGTCTCTTAACTCCTAACCAGGGCTGTTTGACCAAGATGGTAGAGTTGGACGGACGAGATGATCTGTGACACTCATCTGCGACCGTTGATGAAGTTTTAGGGCTTTTGAAGAGGTACGCAGGCATCACTCTTCAGCTTGGTCGAAACCAAGCATGGGAGGTGTTTTGGAAAGGACCGACCGGGTATCCATGTAGACGGCATGCCGGTGTACACGTCCGTACCTCACTGTCCCATGAAGGTGCGATCTAGGCCACTCAATTTGACCGGCAAAGAGGAGCGGTTGGGATCGATTTGCAACAGAAATCTGGTGCCGCAAAAGCCGCGCATCATGCCCACTTCGGGCGCGCGCTTCAAGACGACCAAGTCTGGTCGGTTCCGGCCGATTGATTCGGCGTGTGGGTGGTAGGCCGGTGTTCACGCCTGTACTTCATTGCCTCATAGAAACGTGATCTAAGCCGCTCAATTTGTCTGGAGAAGTTGAGTGGTCGAGATCAGTTTGTGATTTGGGAAGCGCGACCACACTAGTTTGGGCGTGCGTTTTGGAGAAACCAGGCATGGTATGCCTTGGTCGGTCGGGTGAGGAGATAGATAGTTCCACGGTGATCATGTTGATGCTCACTGGACCTGCTCAATTGTCTCATAAGCCCCTCATTCGATCATGAGAAAACGAACGCTCGTGATCGATACAAACCCTAATTAGGGTTTTGGCCGGCCGTGCTTCATGCATTGTTTTGCACGCACGAATTGGGACAACCAAACATGGTTGGTCCTGACCGATTGTTCATGTATGTAGGTGGGCCCACGGTGTTTGTGTTAACATGTTCCGGGCCCTTTGAATCTACATCTACACCCTCCATCTATGCCTGCGAAGATGGATGGTTGAGACTGATTTGCGACACATGTAATGTGCCGTAACCCTAGTTTAGGGTTTCACGTCCATGTTGTTTTGGCTGGACAAACTGGTAAGCGTTGCTTCCCTCTTGGGGAGGCCGACCATGCGGGGCCCGCATTGAGTCGGTGGTGAATACTCAAATACCTGCTTAAGGGTTATGGATTCGATCTGGACCATCCAATCATGCCGGTGAAGTTGGATGGTCATGATCGTTTCGAGACGATATGGTCGGGTTCGGGTTCAAACATGCTCGATCGGGCTAGTATAACACACCGAGAGTTGTAGCTTTGTATGGGTATTTCGTACATGTTTTATTATTAATGCTTGGAGATTCGTGTTGCTCACGAGAACAACACTCGTCGTCGTCATGCCGCACCGGTAATGAGTACATGAAATACTAGGCTGGTCATGCATTAATTAATAATGCTGTAAATTCACAGGGTATATGGGATTGTTGCTACATGCTCCAACCTGGATGAATTTTGTGTATTTAATTCACAGAATACCGGGATTGTTGCCACATGCTCTATTCTAGGTGAATTAGTAAAGTGAAGAAGTATTCATCACTTATTAATGGCTTGGTCTTTTGCAAGATGTTAGCGCATAATTTTGGCCTTTACAATTTTAGCCTTAAATGAAAATCCACCATCAACATCAACAAAAGATTTATAAGAACTAACTATTATTTATGCAGGTCATCCATTGCAAGAAAGATAATGAGAGGCAATATGGGAATTATTAAACAATGAACATTATCTTTCTCGCTTGTAAGAATAATAATAAAAGAGTAAATGCATCTCAAAGATGATTAAAGTGCACCATATGCAAGAAGTTATACAAATGAAATAGTTCAAAGAAATAAAATTACAAAAGAAGTTTAAGCCTCAACATCGACTTTTTCGCTAGAAGGAGATAATGGACGTCCTTCACTAATTTTATCACTCTCACCAGCTTTCTCGATTTCGCTGGCTTTTTCAGCTTCGCCAATCCTTTCTTCATTCTGGTTTATTCCAACTTCTTCTTCATCTGGATTATTATCGACAATTTCATCATTAGGAGGAACCTCCTCTTCATTTGCGAAATCTTCGCCACTTTCATTATGATAATCACTATCAGGAGAACCAGGAACTTCTTCATCATCTACTTCCAAAGGTTCGACAGATAAATGGGAAAGAGATATGGACAATAAGATATCATTCACAAGAACTTCAGCCCTGAGATGAACCTGGCGAAGAAGTGCCTTCTGGTGATTCCTACTTTGGATATCTTTGGAGTAAGCGAGATAATCAAATCTTCTTTCTGCCCGATCGCGAGAACGAGCAAGAGTAGAGGCAAGTAATGCATTCTCTTTGCGAACCTTGGCATAGCTAGATTCCAAAGTAGTAAGGGAGGAGCGAAGATCTTTCTCAGATTCTGCAAAAACAAAGAACAAAGAAAATCATTCAGGCGAAGGGTTCGCAAGGAAGACATAATAAAAAGACTTAACAAAGAAAAAAATGGTTGAGGCAGTCAAATTTTATGACTACCTTCCTTTTGCGAGATAAGATATTGAGTTAAAGCCAAGCAACTATTCTCCAAGTGGTCCATGGCATTATCAAATTTATCTCCATCCAAACCTTTCAGTCGAGATCGCAAACTCTTTTCATTAGAAATGAGTAAGGTGTTTTCCTTCGCAGGAGAAGTGTAGGATTCTTCTAGCTTGGAGTATTGATCTTTGAGTTGACTTGCCTTTATGCTTAAAGTTATTCTACCTTGAATAAGCTTATCCCTCTCAGCAGAAGATGATTTTGTTACTTCTTTGAGTTTATTTCTCAATGAGCAGAGGGATCGTTCTTGATCATTACATACTTTTTGGCAAATGTTAAGTTCTTGCGAAGAGATCGCCACCTTATTTAAAAGAATTCGCTTCTCCTGAGATACGGTTTCATTCTCATCTGATAAAGTTTCCAACTCCAGATTAGCTTTAGTCAAAAAGTAAGAGAGGCGAGATAATTCACTACTTAATAAGTTTTGCTTCCGGACTAATTGAGCATTCTCCTTGGTCTATTTGATCAACAGAGTACGTATGAAGATTATCTAATTGGTTATATTGATCCATCCAAGCATCTCTATCCATTCGGGCTTCTTCGGCGACGGATTCAAACTGATATATCTCCATTTTTCGTTTCTGGTTTAGAGATTAAAGGGCGAACAAGGGTTTTTTTAAAAAAAAAAAAAGAAAAAAAAAAAAGAAAGTTTATACCTTTAAGTTCTTCATTCTTCTTGCGAAGATTGTCACGATCCAGTGAAACATTCTGAAGCTTTTGATTTTCAAAATGAAGAGTGTCACATTTCAAGGTCATGGCCTGGAGGTTATCCTTCAAAGTTTCAACTTCCTTTTCTAAGGATGTCTGCGAAGCCATTCTGTCAGAGCCAAAATATTTACTTAAAATTTTGCAGACACCAGATTTGATAGGATCAATAGAAGCTTTCTTGACATCATCCAGAATATCTGATAAAACCTTGAAAGCGATATCCCTCCCTTCCAGATTTTCTTTAGTAAAAGGGGAAGATTCGGATGAAGAAGTGATGATGGCAGAAGGTGGGAGAGTTGAATCATCTTTCGCCATAGATGTGTCATCTGAAGATGAAATTTGATGAAGGTTAATGATTGGGGCTGAGGCAGTGTCCAGAGAAGGGGCATTGACAGCAGAAGAAGAGAAGGGTTCATTCGTAACAGGATTATCATGAGGAATTTCATTAATAGAAAGGTCAGTTATAGGGGAGAAGTCTGCAGCGACATTTTCGCAAATAAGAAGAGGGGATTCAGCTTGCGAAGATATAGCAGGAGGTGTTGAAAGATTAAACAGAGGAAATGGAACAGAAGTTTCAACATTTTTAGGGTGGCGAGATCTTTTGGGGGGCCTATCGACATTTCCAATTCCCTGCGTATCACAAGTCAAATAAGAAACAGAGGCAACAATATTGTTATTAAAAGAATAAGTGTTTTTTAATACCTTGCTATTCGCAGGCTTTCTTTTGTTCACAACGATTTTTTGCTGCGAACTCTTGGGAACATTAGGGTTTTGGATTGTGAACTTGGTGCTAGAAGTGTTTTTGCTGAAACAGAAACAGTATGGGAATTATTCAAAGATGAACAATATCAAATAAAACAATTTCAGTAGAAGAGATCAATCCTAAGAAGATCAATTTCAGCAAAATCAACAAACTTTGATGGCTCCATGGGAACAGTAGCAGAAAGATGGAGAGGATTTATGGAAAACTGAACAGTAGTAAAAAGTTGCAGACGACAGAAAGAAAATTCACAGAGAATGTAGAGATGAAGAAGACGAAGTAAAAGAAAGAAAATATTCTTATGATGGATCTCCTCTTAAATAGACAAAAGATGATGACCGGCTAGCATTTAATGTGCCGGTGAATAGGGGAATATTTAACACGTGTAAACGGTTATGCTTAATTCATGGAATCCTGTCGGCAGAAAATTTAGGGAAAGAAATGAACATCTGCGGCATTTTGAAAGTATTAGTTCTCATGACATTCTCTCCTTCGCAGAGAAGACATGAGAAGAGGCAAGATGTAGGATCATAATATCGCAACATCAATATCCTTGCGAAATCCTTGAACGACAACTGCGAAGATATCGCAGATTGGTAATAAAAATGACGCAACGGATGACGACAAACTGAACACGAGAAAGATGTGAAGACCTAGCGAGATTTAGGAGTGTTGCGAGATTTAGCATTTGTACACTTGCGATAATGTCGCAAGCCAGATCCGAAAATAAAGGACAGCTTAGCTGTCATCCACTATGTAATGCCCTATATAAAGAGCCAAACAGGCTTAAGAGAGGAGAGAAAGTTTTGAGGAGAGAGAAAGTCTAGAGTAACAATTAAATTCTTGATTTCATTTCCTTCTTGTAAAATTTCTAACTCAATTAATAAAGAGATTGATTGTTGATCTTAAAGATGTGTTGAATATTATGAATTCTTGTGAGGGATGTATTGTAGGATTTCCTGCAACTACATGTATCTCCCAAGTTCTGAGCTACACCTTCGAAAGCGCATTCAACTGACTCATTCCTTCGCTGGTCCAAGAATAACTCTGTGTTGAAATAACATCCACCAACCAAGTCTTCGTTATAGTTTCTAGTAATAATTAGAAGTGTTCCAACCAACAACGATGCAGCAGCAGGCGGCGAAAAGAATGTGGTATTCATGTCGACCATGTTAGTAATGGCTACTAATTTCCTTTCTCCTCCTACTCGGTTTACCCCAAACATTTCTTTGTCTAGAAGACTATCCAGCTTATCATCTGTTCGTGTTGATTTCCACGATCAAAGACAAAAACCACAGTTTGAATTCTCAGTAGTTTAATAGTGGACCATATGAGGGAATGTTGCTTTGAATTAGTATTAATGCTTGGAGCACAAATCATGCAGGTGTGTTGCTTCCAGGAGACACGTCCTGCCCAAGTAAGCTCTCTTTCGTGAAGAATGACCGTTGTTGGCTCAATATATTCATGTAGAAATACAAAATCTTTCACGTGCTTCATGTCGAACTCGTGCAAGCTTATCATGTATGATGATTCTATACGAGCACACTCTGTACCTCCATAACTACTCAAGTCATCATCTGCACCTAAACCAGAACCAGCTTGGTTCTACAAAGCTTATCAAAGTTTTCCAGTCCAAACAATTCGTGTCGGAAATTGTAGCGGCAAAATCCAATTTTCTTTCAACGAGACCCTCGAAATCGACGTGTATCAGAATTAAAGCATGGAATGATAGCTTGAAGAACTTGTAAAATGTCTCAAGGTAGTCCTTCATGTTTCTACCAAATTGAATATCCAAGAACATGCTTCCTTTACTAATACAATGATCCTGCACATTTAATGAGTTTGTACTGACTAGAAGGAAAGCTACCTGACCATCGATATATCCCGGAAAAATAATGACATTTAACTAATCACCATTGATCCAAATCATTCGATACTTGCTATTGTTGTATAACCAAAAGACCAATGATCTTTTCCAAAACCACGTATGGTGTTCTCAAGTACTAGGATAGTAGCATGAGGGTGGTACTTTTGAATAATTGAGAGACTGTAGGTAAAAGTATTAAAAACCACAAACTTCCATAGCAGCAAGGTGGAAATTTTCTTAAACTTTGTACGGTATTCGCACTGGCACCCTGGATCTAATATTAAAGCCTCTCCATATACCAGAAATTTTGAACCTCCAAAGCTATCAGCTGTAGCAATAGCATCTTCTTGTCTTATTGTAGCAAAACTTTCAAAGATATTAATAATTGAATAATAAGTGACAACTTTAAGTTGAAATCCATCAGTTCTCAGACCAGCAAACAAAGATACATCAAATTCCACCATACATGTCCCCTTACAAATACAAGATAAGAAGATATCCTCCTCGACCTTTTCTTCCAAGGTTGGTACTTGGTATGTACACAACAACTCCAGGAAAATGTATATACTTCCTCTTACCGATAAGATCAAAATTCTCATAGCGACAGCTCGTTGAAAACAACTTTGTGTCAGCACCGTAACCATCAATTGGTGTCAATAGCCCTGGCTCAAAACGAGATGAATGAAAGTCATATGAAACAGCAGAAGTTAGATGTGCATTTGTCTATCTTATGCTTTTTTTCGCCGGAAATCGCACAAGAGAGTTCTTCAAGTAAATACCAACGTCTAAATAGAATATCATATTGTTTCTTAATTTTTCTACCAAGTCTTTTGCCGATGATACTCTCTTGTCGTTTGAGAAAATTCTACCACGAAATCTTCCGGCGTAGTTCTCAATAATTATATCTTGCTGAGATTGACACTTACCCTCATAGACACACATATTAAACAATGAAAAAGAATTTTCATCGACATTCTCCGACAAATCATGCGATTCATGCAAGACGACGCTGACCTGATTTCCTTCCCTATGATCATGATTTAGTTCGTCCTTCTCATAAGTTGATTCAATAAGTCTAGGCCAACATAAATAACAGTATTGTTTTCATTTGAAGAAGAATCCTCTTGAGTATACGATGAATCAATAAACTCCCGTGAATCATTGAAACCTTGAGCTGATTTTCATCCTCTTTTTGAGAAACAACGTTCCCTTCATCCTTCTGTGATGTAGCTTTCGTATTTTCATCAACTGATGCAGCTAAAACAGACCCGGCACCTTTAGATGACAACAAAACTTCTTGAGTTGAAGACGAAAATTTAGGAACAATAACTTTTATCTCTTCTTCGTCAACTGACGTAGCCGACACAGCTATAGTACCATTAGAAGATGATTGATGTGGTTTTTTATGTTGTAGTAAAGTGTGGTAGTAAAGTTCGTTCAACTCAGACTTGTAAAGATTTAGTTTCAGAAAACTCTAAAAACAAAGAAAATATATACACAAGTTTGTCACAAAAATCAAGAGATTACTGAGACTCGGGATTCCACCATAAACTCATTCATGCGATTCAAATATTTATTCCAAACAATTATAGCTCAAATAATACTGACTCTAATTCTTTGCCAAGGTTGATTCTTAAAAGATTGACTGTAAATCACTAACATGACGCATCAAAATCACTTAGACCAAGCATACATCATCATACGACATCACAATCAATTAAGAAAAACCATAAAACGATTGATAATAGTGCAAGTAGTCATAAAAGAATTAAATATAATTACCACACGCATGAAATATGGCTTCCTCCGTCATCCCAGTGTTGGGGTTTAGCTCCTCATATCAAAAACACGCTCAAAATAATAACGCATGGCTGAATAGGTGTTTTATTGAAGAAAAATCGAGTTTGTAATGTATATAATTGTTACGTAACTCATCGTTACAAAGAACCCTAACAGAGCTGTTGCAAACTAATAATAATTGTTGGAAAATTGTTGGAAAATCGTTGCAAAAGTGTTGAGTTTGAAAGTTTAGGTCACGGTTTCTGCGATTTGGTTTTGAGTCTTTGTTGTCTGGTTCTTCTTCCTCGTTCTGCTGGTGTAGAACTCGTCTCTGCAACTGCTGGTTCTTCCACGTGAACTCCACCAAACCTCCGTATCAACCCCCCAAAGTCTCGACCTATCTGTGTAGTTCTAAAACAATCTATTTATACACGGCAGGGACCGAAATATCACGAGAGAATCTCTTTTTCTCCTCCCAAAGTCTCGGCTTTACTTTCACCGGAAGTCACGATTATTTCCCCTGTTTTATCGAAACTCAACTGCAAAATATCCTACGCGGCCTACCAGTTGTTTCCAAACCCTCTGTTGACTATATAGGACCAGATTCTCACGGAATATCTTCTCCTAATCCTTGCATATACCAAATATAACACCAAACTTCACCCGAGAATATATCCATCCCTGTTTCACTTCAAAACTGATTATCCGGCCCAACCTGTTCGGTTCAAACACTCATACCAAACCTGTCTCATCAAACCAGCCCATATGTATCCAAATACACGAAGAAATCCGACATAAACTTGCCCTAGTCTCGCTTTGAAATTCCCGTGAAAAGTACATGGCTCTGTTTCGTCAAAACTCGATATTCCAATCCAATCTGATCGATCCAAACAATCATACCATCCCTGTTATGCTCTAACAGGTCGAACCAAGCCAAAATCCGCGATCGAATCCCTCTCAAAAACCTTCAAAAATCCATCCCTAATTCTGCCGTGAAACAAAACATTTCCCGCCAAAACTTAATATGAATTTGGGAAGATGACCTCCCCTTATCCTCTGATGGGGTGCAAATAGTAGTTGCCTGGAAATGGGCTGCCCCTTAGTAATTAGGTTACCCCTTATCCAAAATGAGGGTCCGAATAGTAATTTCCTCCCACGAGCGCAAATACCACTTTTCGAGCCAATTTTCCCGCAAAAGCTTATTTCTCCAAAAACACCTACAAAGACATAAAATACCAAAATAAGCGCAAAATCGAGTACTAACATTACAGAGAATTGAGACTAATATAGACACATAAATGCATCTATCAAATACCCCCAAACTTATTATTTGCTAGTCCTCGAGCAAAAATAAAATAACAATAAAATCCTAACTCACTGTCGCAGGCATCGTCGATTGCATTTAGCATATGCAACAAGCCTTTAAACCCCTAGGTGGCCCCAGTGGCCGAGTTATAGTCTCGGGAGGGTTTACCAGAGGTGTACCCACAAAACCTTTATACTCCAGACCCTAACTATCTACGTAGAACCTTAGAAGGCACTAAAGAATCTCCTTGGTTGGCATACTTATTGACTACAGGAGGAAGTACCCTGATGCGAAATTCCAATTGATGTACACGAGTTTGCACTCAAGCATACTAAAATTCATATATAAGTCACAGAGCTCTACTCAGATAGTTTCTGGACATCATAACCGGAGTCAACCAATCACATGGATAGATAATGAGATGGATATAGAAAAACGTAGATGGTTTTGATGTTGACTAAGGTGAACGGTGTTTCTCATATCTGTCTGAAGGCCACTGCCAAAATAAACCTATCCTAATGGACTGAGATACTAGTATGACTAATATCAACACACTGGCATATACAAGGGAACCAGTGGTCGATAATCCTAACTCTAGGTCAACACAACTGGCATATACAAGGGTTCCAGTGGTCGATTTTATTGAATTTATTAGGTTGGTCGATGGTCTCGGTCTCATTTTTTTTTTTTTTTTTTTTTTTTTTCACTTTTTTTTTTTGGTATCTCAATCACTCTATTTCACCCTAGCAGTGGTAACAACTTGAATCGTGAGCCCCACCTAATCACTTAGAGAAACATATTTAAAAAGAAAACAAAATAAAAACAGAAGTGAAAAGGATTCAACGAGATATGGCGAAACTACCATGTTTTTTCTTTAATTCTAACACCCGAGCTCGTGCTTTTATGAATAGACTCTTTAGATGTTTCCATCTAATCGATTGGTTCCTCAAATCCTACAACCAAAATGCTTCCATCCACTTAGATTGGTTAGTGCCATCCTTAATAAACATAAATTTCTAGGCTCTGGAGTTTATTTATTGCAACTAACAAAAAGTTTCTCCCATACCCCCAAACTTAATCTAACATTGTCCTCAATGTTCTAAAGATAAAATTAAATGCATGAACAAGGAGAAACTGTTACCATTTAAAGCAAAGAGATAAGGAAAGATATTACCGTGTCGCATGAACATTGGGTTACCTCCCAAGAAGTGCTAAGTTTAAAGTCTTCAGCCAGACTAAGAAAGGATTAGTCACCTCATAAAATCATAAAGTAATAGCCGGAATTTTTGTGGGTCATCAAAACCAAATAGAGCCATCACAAGTAAAAGGAATCTGCAACATGCAAAGAAAATGAACAAATAAAGCACACCCTTGTCTAGTTTCCTGTTTAAGACAACTACATCTAGCTGTGGTTCAGGTTCAGGTTCTATAAATGGGTCCAAATAAAATATTTTTATGGGTTGCATTTCCTCATAGCTAAGATCCGATTCAGGTATTAGAGTCTGGAAAAACTCAAGTAAAAACTTAGAAGCACATAATAATAACCTAAATAACTGCGGATCCTTAAATCAATCAAGTTTGACTCACACAATTGACCACGATGAAACTGGCGGTCAATCATAATAAAATGTGTCGATACTAATTTCCTAAAGTACTTAGGCTCAGTCTCAAAACTGAATAATTGACACATCTGAAACTTATACGTTCCCACTGGTTGAAAAATATGTGGTGGGAAAATAAAGTCAATCTGGGTATCATAGCCTGGGTAAACCACATCAACCAGAGGATGGGTTTCTAACAACTGAACTTCCCTATGGACATCACTAGGTTCAGGAAAACGTGTATGAAGATAATCTTTTAAAATGGTTGAGGCACATATGTCAAGTCCCAAGTCAGGGACCTTTCTAAGAGTTAAAGCACATGGAGAATGATAATCACCCCCAAACTTAGAGTTTTCAGTGTCTCTAGAAGGACTAGTCACAACTTCCCTAATTTCTAGGTCATCAGATTCCTGAAAATGGTCAATTGATTCTTCTAAGTCGGGTTCATCCTCACTCATCTCTACGAGTTCATTTTCTTTTTCTAAGTCTATTGTTTCTACATCGCTAGACTCAAAATATACCGTTCCTCTAAACCATAATCGGCTTCGTAATCATAAGGAAAAACTACATCGTCTAAAACGGTGGTATCTCTAGTCAAATCCTCGTCCTTTTGAATAGGTGAATAATTATTAAAATTATTTGGATTCGAACTAGAAATAATATTATCGTTAAGCTCAATTGGAGTAACAAATTCCTGATCACTATGCCTACTTATTTCAAATTCTTCATCAACACTATCCTCATCATAATCATCATTATAATAACATGAAAATGGTTGAACCTCATCTAAAGTAGTGTTACCAATTCTAACCTCGTCATCTTGATTATGCAAATAACTATCCTCATCTTCAAAGGTACTATTGGAAACACTATATTGGAAATTAAGATTATCTTGAGCAGTTCTTTCCTGGGCCTCTAACAACATTTTCTGAGTCGACTCACATGACATCCTGATTTTATCTAGGAAAGAAGGTTCACACGTTGCATTACTTTCGTCCAAAACTAAGTTATTCATCTCGGGTTGAACTACGTGTAGACTCAAGTAACTTCTGTGTCGACTCAGCTAACTTACGTGCGGACTCTAGAGAGGAATTTTGCTTGTATGACCGGTGGGAGTATGGATAGTAATTGGGCTCACCATGGTATGAGCCATAACCTTGAAAAGGCTGATGTTCCCAACCACTATTCACACTATGGTCAAGGTAGTAACGTCCATTTTGAAACTCAGTCGGATATTCGTTGTATTGGCTATTGTAATACCAGTTCGACATTCTATTCGCAGGGGTGTGAGTTGTCACACAAAATAAAACCCACTGACAGGGGATTCGTGGGTGAATAGAGTCTTACCTCCCATACCAGACGGGCGATGAACCGTTGAAGTCGACTTAGGCCACCGACTCCGATGTCGGTGTACGAACCCGAGGGGCCGAGACAAGATCGTGAATCGTCGTCCTTCCTGCTTGGTTTTATTTAATCTTAACCCTTCCTTAGGGTTTAAAAAATAATGAAGTCCAAGTCCAAAAATAAAGTCCAAAAAGTGTCCAAAAATAAAAAGAAAAATTACAAAAATACAACCCTATTTACAGTTTCTAAAAATAAAACAAAATAACTATATACAAAATCTTCTTCTTCACTCCTTTCAGATTCCTCTTTTCTTTCCTTCTTTGGCGATGCTTTCCTTTTATAGCACTTTTTTGTTTCCTTGTAGCTTCGCTCCAAATCTGAAAAGAATCGAAAAATACCAAAGGCGTAAAAAAGAACAAAAAATAATAAAAAGAAAAAGAAACCTAAAACAAATCTAAATACAAGTCCGCGTCGGCGGCGCCAAAAATTGATGTGGTTTTTTATGTTGTAGTAAAGTGTGGTAGTAAAGTTCGTTCAACTCAGACTTGTAAAGATTTAGTTTCAAAAAACTCTAAAAACAAAGAAAATATATACACAAGTTTGTCACAAAAATCGAGAGATTACTGAGACTCGGGATTCCACCATAAACTCATTCATGCGATTCAAATATTTATTCCAAACAATTATAGCTCAAATAATACCGACTCTAATTCTTTGCCAAGGTTGATTCTTAAAAGATTGATCAGTAAATCACTAGCATGACGCATCAAAATCACTTAGACCAAGCATACATCATCATACGACATCACAATCAATTAAGAAAAATCATAAAACGATTGATAATACCGCAAGTAGTCATAAAAGAATTAAATATAATTACCACACGCATGAAATATGGTTTCCTCCGTCATCCCGGTGTTGGGGTTTAGCTCCTCATATCAAAAACACGCTCAAAATAATAACGCATGGCTGAATAGGTGTTTTATTGAAGAAAATCGAGTTTGTAATGAGATATAATTGTTACGTAACTCATCGTTACAAAGAACCCTAACAAGAGCTGTTGCAAACTAATAATAATTCCGGAAAATTGTTGGAAAATCGTTGCAAAGTCGTTGAGTTAGAAAGTTTAGGTCACGGTTTTGCGACTGGGTTTTGAGCGATGTTGTCCGGTTCTTCTTCCTCGTCTCGCTGGTGTAGAACTCGTCTCTGCAACTGCTGGTTCTTCCACGTGAACTCCACCAAACCTCCGTATCAACCCCCCAAAGTCTCGACCTATATGTGTAGTTCTAAAACAATCTATTTATACACGGCAGGGACCGAAATATCACGAGAGAATCTCTCTTTTTCTCCTCCCAAAGTCTCGGCTTTACTTTCACCGGAAGTCACGATTATTTCCCCTGTTTTATCGAAAATCAACTGCAAAATCTCCTACGCGGCCTCCCAGTTGTTTCCAAACCCTCTGTTGACTATATAGGACCAGATTCTCACGGAATATCTTCTCCTAATCCTTGCATATACCAAATATAACACCAAACTTCACCCGAGAATATATCCATCCCTGTTTCACTTCAAAACTGATTATCCGGCCCAACCTGTTCGGTTCAAACACTCATACCAAACCTGTCTCATCAAACCAGGCCCATATGTATCCAAATACACGAAGAAATCCGACATAAACTTGCCCTAGTCTCGCCTGAAATTCCCGTGAAAAGTCCATGGCTCTGTTTCGTTAAAACTCGATATTCCAATCCAATATGATCGATCCAAACAATCATACCATCCCTGTTATGCTCTAACAGGTCGAACCAAGCCAAAATCCGCGATCGAATCCCTCTCAAAAACCTTCAAAAATCCATCCCTAATTCTGCCGTGAAACAAAAACATTTCCCGCCAAAACTTAATATGAATTTGGGAAGATGACCTCCCCTTATCCTCTGATGGGGTGCAAATAGTAGTTGCCTGGAAATGGGGTGCCCCTTAGTAATTAGGTTACCCCTTATCCAAAATGAGGGTCCGAATAGTAATTTCCTCCCACGAGCGCAAATACCACTTTTCGAGCCAATTTTCCCGCAAAAGCTTATTTCTCCAAAAACACCTACAAAGACATAAAATACCAAAATAAGCGCAAAATCGAGTACTAACATTACAGAGAATTGAGACTAATATAGACACATAAATGCATCTATCAATGATGAGTCTTCTTGAGCTTCAGCGATATCAATCAGAAAATCTTCAAGCTTCTCCAATATTTGCCTTTTATCTTCTTTGGCAAGACGAAGTTTTTTTATTTTCCTTTTATCTTCTCCATCAAAATAAAAATTAAAATGAAGTTTCATTATTTTCTCGTCATATTCATTAATACTTGTTGATAATTCTAGTCTAAGATGCAGAAGATCTTCCATAGTTTATGGAAGCGGTTTAAGGATCAAACTTTAGATAAGAATCTAAAATCTTTGGCCGTGGTACCAACTAATGTAGCAAAATAGGGTGAAAGCAAACTAGTTGCCAGGGATGCGAAGAGAGTTTAAGTTTCGTCAGAAACTTAATAAAATATGATTCAAGTTTAAGTTTCGTCGGAAACTTAATAAAATCTGATTCAAGGATCAAGATTTTAGTGTTGTAATTTGATAAGAATAATATTGATAATAAGATATATTCTCAAAACAAGAAGATGTAGCCTTTATTTAGGCTTACATGAACCGACTAAAAGAAAAGAAAAATAATTCAACCTAAACTAGGAAAGTAAATACTTGAATAACAAGCAAACTAAAACAGAGTACGAAAAGGATCAACAATCATTGTTGATACGAATGCAAGGGATCAATAGTCATTGTTGATACCAAAACAATGGATCAACTTGGAGAGTTGATACAGAGACAAATGTACTATATCAGAATATATGTGAAAGAATTGACAGAGCAATGATCTCGTACCTATAGATACAGAATTTTCCAAAGACGAAGAGTGGGTTCAGATCATAATCCTATTTTTTTAGATTCGAACCCTGAAAAGAGAAAGTTTCATAAACCGTTTAGGTGTATTAGATCTTGGTTAACTTACCCAACATTAACCTCGGTAGTTAATGCTTCTTGGAGACTTCACTCGGAGAACAACTCCAATAATGATCTTCATTCGGACCTTAAACTCCTCTCATCGGATTTAGCTCATTGGAATACTGATGTTTTTGGAAATATTCACAAAAATATTAAAATCCTAAATAATAAGATAGAGAATATTCACATAAGCATAGAAAAAATAAAAAAACTACAAGCTGAGATGGGAAAATGGTACGAAATAAGAAATGATTTCTATCACCAACTATATAAGGATAAATTCTTTAGTGAATATGATCAAAACACTGAATATTTCCATGCGTCAACATCTAATGGATTTCTGATAGAGAACAACTCTATTCTCTTATTGTCAATCATTTTACTCAGATCAATACCTCCCAAATTTATAACTATGATATTGATGTTTCAAACATAATTGATCCTTGCATCTCGGAAGAAGAAAATGTCTCCCTCTGTGAAATTCCTTCAAAGGAAGAAATTTGGGCTATTATTATAAATATGAATCAATGTTGAGCGTCATGGCCTAATGGATTTCAACCCGTTTTTTTTAAAGCGAACTAGGAAACTTTGGGCAAAGATATTATTTCCTCAATTCTGGATTTCTTTAGAACCAGGATCTTAAACCCGATATTCAATCATTCCTTCATTACCCTAATCCTGAAAACAACCACCCCACAAACCCCGACAGATTTTTGCCTAATAAGCTTAAGCAATACTACTTATAATATAATTTATAATATTTTAGCGAACAGGATAAATCATATTTTTAACAAGTTAATTTCCCCAACCAATCGGCTTTTCTTCCTCACGAAGAAAAATTTGTAATAGCTCACGAACTTCTTCACTCAATGAGAATTTCCAAAGCTAACAAGGCTTCTCTTAAACTAGATCTTTCTAAAGCTTTCGATAGAGTAAAGTGGGGCTTCATTAATAAAACTATCTTATTGGTTGGTTTCAATTCATCATGGGTTAACCTGATTATGCAATGTATTTCAACCACATCTTTTTCCATTCTCCTTAATGGCTCCCCGGGACCGACTTTCAAATATTTGAGAGGTTTAAGACAAGGAGATCCGCTCTCCCCTTATCCATTCCTAATCTGCATGGAAACTCTATCCATACTTCTGCAAAACACAATTACGGAAAAAGAGCTCTCTGGTCTTAAAATCAATAAAGACGCCCCAAATATTTCTCACATGTTCTTCGCATATGATTGCTTTCTATTCACAAAAGCTAATTTAGGAGAACTTTATTAGATATTTTATCTGCTTTCGGTGACAAGTGATCAACCTTCAACTAAAATTTGGGAAGACAGATGGATCCCTAATGAAGATACAATTCAAAAACCATTCGACAGAGTGGACCAAATACCAAAGCTAGTAAAAGATCTAATTACTCTAGAAAATACTTGGGAAATTGGAAAATTAGATGAATTCTTCACTCCAGACACTAAGGAAATAATACTTGCAATCTCGACTCAAAACAGAGATAAAGATAAGATCAAGTGGAGGCATCACTTTTCAGGAGCTTTTTCAGTGAAAAATATCTATAAATTTCTTATATATCAAGATCAAGAAAATAACATCATGGATAACTTTCCATGGAAGAAATTATGGAAAATTAAAGCAATTCCAAGAATTAAATTATTCATTTGGAATTTAGTTCAAAAAGCTTTACCAACGTCAAGTAAACTAGCAGCGCATATGTCCAACATCTTAGTGGACTGTCAAATGTATAACTCCCAAGTTCAAGAAAACGATCAACATCTTTTTAGGCTATGCCCCTTTGCAAGATCCATTTGGTTTGGATTGTCTCTAAGTCATATTAACAACTCGCCTTTCACATACTCAATAAGTAACTGGGTCAAAATTGGATAGAGGATGCGAATACTTCTAAGATATCGGATAAAATTGCTACCATACACTGGTTCATCTTGGAGCATAGATGCTCGGTAGTTTTTGAAAGAAAAGTTCCGAACCCGTCAATGCTGATAGAGCAGATAAACAAGTTTTTATACTCAGGTTCTGCAATTACGATTCCGAGAAATACTACTTAAAGAAATGGAAAATCACCAACTGCGAATTAGGTGTCCTTAAACACGGATTGGATAATTTTTATAGATGCAGCTTACAAGAAAGAAGATTTAACAGTGGTTTATGTGTTTATCTTATTCTCAGTTGATCAAGAGGAATTTATGTATATAAAAGCGGGTTCCAATAAGAAATGACAACGGCTCACACAGAAGCAAGGGCTATGTTAAAAGCTACTTCTTGGTTAAGAGATAATATCCTATATAATGTTTCGATTGTCATAGATTGCAAAAAGTATTGCTGACTTCATTAATAAGAAGTGTAAAGAAATATCTTGGGAAGCTAAAAATACAATTAAAGAAATCGAGAAGATCCTGGACACTTTTGCTCAAGCTAAGGTAAGACACATACGAAGAAAACACAATTCGGCGGTGGATACTTTAGCGAAGGAAGCAAGAATAAAGAGTCTTGAACATTTATCCTTGTGCATTAAGAAAAAAATATTAGTAAATCAAGTATATTGTCTAATATTTTCGAAAAAGATGAAATTGTAAACCTATTGTACTATATTTCTTGATTTATAAAATTAACCTTTTCATCAAAACATGAAGAAAAAAAGAATTATTTTTTTTTTGTTGAAAAAACTCAACCCAGAATCGGTATACGTTCATGCACTTGTAAACCGATTCTAGGAACCGGTTTATAAGACTTAAAACATAGACCGATTGTAAAATTCAAGAGTTATCTGTGATTTTTTTTTCGCTAGAATCGGTTTACATAAATTCCCACGTAAACCGATTGTAAATCTGGGCATTTCTTCGTCTGTTTTGCTCATAACTTCTTCGTCCGGTGTCGGAATGACCTCATTCTTTTTACGTTCAACTCGTATTTGAATGCTCTATAATATAAAGATAAAAATTTTAGGGTTTGTGCAAAAATTCAAACATGGTTAATGAACCAGATGATGTGTGCATTTGCGTAAAACGATTGTGGTTGATGTTCATCACGTCAACCCAGAATCGGTTTATGTAGGTGTACCTTATCTACTGATTCTTGGGAACATCAACAAAAATCGGTTTACGTTAGTGCTTATATGAACTGATTCTGGTTTGGTTTCAGAAAATTTTGATGAGAAATTTTAGAGGTTCATAGTTAAATCACTGATAAATATCTATTAAAAGGAATGAATTAAAGGGATTTAACTTAATCACTCGAATATGTTTGTCGCCGAAATATTGCCCGAAAACCAAAAAATTGAGAATTGTATTGTTGTTTGTGATTAGGTTTTAGTTTTTGATTATGATAAATTGGGTTTTAGTTTTTCGATTGAAGATTGTTAATAGACATAATTTAGGTTCAATATTTGTTTTAGATGGTTAGAATTATTAAGTTTGTATAACGGTAATTTAGTATTTTAACATTTATACACTTCAGACACCCCTTATCCTTCTCTATTGAGTGGATGAAGAAATCCATAGGCCCCAAACTAGTAAGGTTAATATATGGGTTCATCTCACATGATTTTAAAGATTTAGGCAAAAAAAGAAAAAAAAAAATTATTTTAACCTGAGAACCACTAAACCTGATGCTCTTCAACAAATTATTTCTTGTTATGATCTTCCCTTGGTACAGTTTCTGCGGCATATTGTTACAGGAGATGGTGCAGGGTTTGGTCTCCTCCAACAACGTATTGCTACTCTGCCAATGAAGGATGGGGGTTTGGGTGTTAACACGATGGAAGACACGAGTAAATACTGTTTTCTTGCTTCTTGTTTTCAAACAAGAAATCTGTAGGAGGTCATCCTTAATCTTCCACCTGAATCGGAACCAAGCCTAAGCTTTCAGCATGCTTTGTCACAATTCAAGCAGGTATGTGGGTTGTCTTATTTCGATATCAACAATATTGCCACTTGTCCTATGAAATTTTTGGCAATACAGTATTTTGAGGTTGTTAAGAAAGATATGCCTTACAAATTTGTTATGTCAGGACGTGATACTATACTTTGGCAAAGCAATAGGCTTGACGCCAGTTCAGGGCAGTTGTTTGTTACAGACTTGGTGTACCTATTTTTACCACTATTGATGTTTGTGCTTGTTGTAAGAGGAAGATGTTAGTCTATGGAGATCATGCAGTTCATTGTGCAAGTGAGGTGGGTATAAAGTTCAGGCATGATTTTGTTAGGGAAGTTATTTCGGATATTTGTTACAAGGCCGGAGTTGCAGCTAGAAAGGAGGTCAATCTTGGGCTATTATCTGATGATGCCAAGGCTTTAAAGCCCGATGACATTCTTGTCTACAATTGGATTAACGGGCAAGATGTTTGCTTTGATGTTACGGGTGTCTCACCCTTTTTCTGGTATTAGTGGTCGGGCTTTCATTCCGGGTGTTTCCATTTCTAATGCTATTTCACGCGAACGGGCAAAATATTTGGATACGGTGTCTGCTCATGGGTATGGTTTTGGCGTCCTTGATTTATCCACTTTAGGCGAACTTGGTGAAGATATGGTGATTCTCTTGAAGAGGTTGAGAAATTGTATAGCTAACTATGACCTCAATTACAAAATAAGCAATTCTCTTTTTTTTATAGATTATGTATTTCCATTCAAAAAGGTGTAGGGGATCAACTTGTTGCTAGGTTGCCCTCCATCGACGTTGTATAATAATTTTTCTTTTGTTGTATAATATGCCCCTGGTGGCTCCTTTCATTCTAAAAAAAAAAAAAAAAAATTTTACCATAGAACTGTTATAAACCAATGTTTATTTACTACGATGCCCTTGTGTCTAAGATTAGGGTTCTTTTATCCCTATAAATAGAGACATAAACCCTTGTAATTCTACAAATGAATAAGAAATCTCTCTCTCTTATTCCCTCTATTTTGTGCCTCCTTCTCTATTCACAACACGTTATCAGCACGACGAATAAATCTCTTCGAGATGGCTGATAGCCCATTTAGGGCTATTAGAGTGGGCATCCAATCAGCAGCTGCTAATTGGCATCTATATTTTCGTCAAAAGTTGTACTCTTTTCCCTTCATTTCAGGCTTTCTCCCATGTGGTTTTCCTAACAAGGTTTTAACGAAGCGACATCTTGTTGATGTTTAATTTTCTTTCAAAAATGTTGATATTTGTGCTCTTTTTCCTTCGTCCAAATTTTTTTAGTGAGGCAATTGAATTCAACATGGTGGTTATCCAAGGGGGATTTGTATCAGTTTTGTTTTGTTTGGTGGATTCCCACCATTAACTAGGTCATTTTGTTAGACCAAATCAGCATAACAACCTCTTAGGAATTTGGATGTTCTTTTGAACCACATAAGGTACGACTGCAAATACCGTTTTGTTCACTTACAGTAATTTATCTACATCTTGGCTCTATGTTGAAGAAACTACATCAAAAACTTCTGCAAATCATCTCGGAAAGCTAGCAATCCATGACACATGTTCTCAATGTGTTAAAAGAAGAATGTAGACTACGCAAAAGTATTAATTTTTCCCTTCACACTCCAATTCCACTTATACGTTCCTCGCTGAATCATACTTGTAAATCCTTGATTTGATCCTCCAGCTTGAGACCCTTCAGCATCATGTCCTCCATTCTGATTCTCAGACCATGGACATAGGATCAAATGGAGAGCCATTGAAGTTTAACGTCTTCTGTACTCAAGAAATTCGTTCTTCAAAATTGGAAAGTCTCGACTCAAAGATTTGCACGCCAAAATTTGACTGAAGTATTTATCAGGGGGAGCGCCATCATTAAATTAAGGTGCATTAACTGGATTTTATCGCGTTGCACTCTTTTTCCTTCGTCAAGGTTTCGTCACATTGGGTTTTTCCTTGTCAAGGTTTTAACGAGGCAACATTTGCGTGTCCAACATTATTTCGGATCTTTACATGCTCATGCAATTTCAGGTTTTTCTCTTTTGAGTTTTCCTGTTACGTTTTTAATTAGCTTAGACACAATGTCATCAGGGGGAGTGTTATAAACCAATGTTTATTTACTAAGATGCCCTTGTGTCTAAGATTAGGGTTTCTTCTATCCCTATAAATAGAGACATAAACCTTTGTAATTCTACACATGAATAAGAAATCTCTCTCTCTCTCTTCTTCCCTCTATTTTGTGCCTCCTTCTGAATTCACAACAAGAACTACGATAAATTAATGGGTTAATTGGTGTTTGGTACTTACATTTTGTCCAATTTTAGTGTTTGGTCTAACATTTGTCCAACTCAGTTCTAGAACCTGGGATTCACGTTAACTTCCATTGATTCAGTTAAGTATTTTTCTAATTAAATTTATAATCTAAATATTTATGCAATTACTATTATACCCTTCACTTGGACTGAATTTACGTTGACTTGCACGCGAACAATATTTACACGCGAACAATATTTACACGCTTAACCTAACCTAACTCCCAATTCTTCTTATCTCTTCTATCTTCCAATAGACTACCATCATGACCAGAACCTAAATTGCTTAGTTCATGCATCGAGAAAGATCAAAACTTCCTGCAAACTGATTAAATCCCATTTCGATCCATTCATCAATCAAAACAACTATCAAAAAATTAAAATTAGTAAAACAATACATCTTGGCTATATGTAATCGAACTTCAACGAGAGCAATTTTGAAGAACACGAGCAAGAATTTTAATCTCGTTCAATAATTAATACCTCTCAATCATAGCAAAGAAACCCATTATTAAAAAAACAAGCATATCAATTAGACAAAAGTATTGCTTCATTCAAATTCCCCGTCGTCATTTTCTTCCTTAACATCGCCACCACTCCACCATAACCGACACCTCCAGTTCAAAAAAAAATTACGAACAAAAATTAGGTTTTCTATTTAGTGAAATTAGGTTTTTGATTCTGAAATTGGGGTTTCTATTCAGTAGTTGGGGTTTTGATTTGATATTGTAAATAAGGTTTTTGTTTGATCTTGGAATTAGCGTTTGGATTTGGTTTAGAAAGTTAGGGTATGTATGATTGAGAAATTGGGATTCAGAGGTTTCGATATGATTCAGAATTAATGTGTTGTTGAGATTTTGTTTTAAAAAGAAAATCTTTAACAAAATCCACCAAGAAAATGGTTTTAACGTAAAGGGGGAGAGAAGTTTTTTGTTTTTGTTTTGATCAATGGAAGAATAAGTTGAAACCAATTTGTAATGGAGGAGAAGAAAAACAGTTTTAGACGTGGAGGAAGATTAAATAGTTAGGGTTAATGATATATGATCTCTAACTGTAGGTTAAGTGGTTTCACCAAAGCCGTTGGATCTTAGGGCTATTTCAGGATATATTTACAAATTTAGTATAATTTCTAAAATAAAAATATTTATAGTTTGGTCAAAGACAGTCAACGTGAATTTCAGGTACCAACCACTAAGCTGGACAAATGTTAAAACAAATACTAAAGTTGGACAAAATGTAAGTACCAAACACCAATTAACCCTGAATTAATTTGGGATAAATTTATAACTTTGCTAAAATAATAAAATCTTATAATCCCAAATACATTTGTATAGGTACGTACCTAGCTAGATTTAAAAGAAATAATAATCAACTTAAAAATGTCTCAAAAATAGTTTAATCTCTCCCTTCTTTTCTTTTCCTTTCCCAAATTGTAACCCTAAATATGGTGATTAGCGTCGTGCGCGAGTAAGTCTTGGATTTCCTGGGGGTAAATGTCAGATTGATTGAATGAACGAATGATTAAGAATAAAGATATTAACACATTTGTTTCCTAATGATAGACATACCAAATACACTAATCAAACTCTCATAAAGATACCAAAGACGCTGAACAGACTCGACTAAACACCGTAGCCAATTTCCTAAGACCCGTAATTCTGAAATCTTCAAATAGATACTTCCTACCCTTGTTTCAATATTGAAACATAAAAACTTAGAAAGTTTCTCTTTGTTTTCCTACTTGATTTTTTCCATATCTTCTCATTATTTGGTGGGATAAGAAGCAATTGAGCTTGCATCCCTGTCTGAGATCTGATCCACAATCCATCCAACAACTTTATCATTATTGTGGATATCTGCATTCCTTTGACCCCTCACCTGTATGTTCTTCCCATTGGTTTTCAAAAACAAATGGAGTCAGGTGAGTAAATCCCACACCACTCACTTCTTCTATAACCAATTCATATAATCATCTCTTGCTTCATCTGTTTCCCATTCAAACTTATAATCTTCTTCGGGAGTAGTCTACTGGTATTGATAACCATATCATTTCCTATAATAAAAGCTTCCCGCATCCTCATGTGCTAGTTATTTTTCTGTTTCATATTCATAATATCACTCATTATAATAGTAGTTCTCATCTGTATCATAATGTGCAGGATCTCCATCATCACCTGATTCGTCATCATAATCCATTTGAACATTATTCATTAAATATTCCTCAATATTTGAGAGACCTTGTTATTCATTCACTTCAGGTTGATTGATATCCTCTATTTCAATCATATCTTCGGGAGCTTCCAGTTCTTGTGGTCCTTCAATCTCTTCAAGTTTAATTTCCTCAAGTACCCATTGCTTTACAGCTCTTCTTCAGTGTGGCTCTGGGTTTGCATATCATAAGACATCAAAGACAATTGGAATCTCAAGTCGGGAGTAATTGTCAAATTGTACGATCATAGAAGAAATCACTACCAACTCCATCTAAAAGAAAATGATGACTTCAACCTTGAAAAGACGAGGGTACCCAAATACACCACAATCTTTTTGTTTCAACCTATAAGTCCTCTTACCCAGTGTGATCGTCTATGGACAAAGTCGAGACAATACAACAACTTCGGTATTCACACTTTGTGTGATCATCTATGGATACGAGATCGAGACAATACGACAACAAGATAACTTGTGTGATCGACTGCGGATACAAGATCGAGACGATACGACAATCAAAGTGTACTAATTGATAATAGGTTCGGTAATAACCGAACTCTATAGGATCACTATCAAGTATAACAGAGTTAACGTATGTGTATTTTACTTTATTATAATAAACAATTATAATGCGGAAATCAAAGTAAAAGACACGGCAAGATTTTGTTAACGAGGAAACTGCAAATGCATAAAAACCCCCGGACCTAGCCCAGTTTTGAATACTCTCATAATTAAGTTGTTATACAAAATCTAAACCAACTTCGTATAGTTGAGACCAAGCAGACTACCCCTAGATACTTAGTTCCCTCAGTATCCCTGCGCCTTCGAATTTTAGATTCACGCACATGAATAGCAAGTCCTTTGGATCGTATTCCAAACAACAAAGGAAGAATCTGTTTGGTAACCACTCTAATCAATCTTTGCTACAAGATATAGATGAGTCATTGACAAAGGCTCTTATGTTTAATCTAATAAACTCCTTTGTCTTGTTAGATCAATCTAACTTTAACTACCAAAATAGTCAAGTATAGATTCGCACTCAATCTAAATAAATTTCAAAGAGATATATTGAGAATGTCGATCTCACACAACTAATCAATCGAATAAAACCGATTCTAGTTGGATCCCAGCCGATTAAGGTTTGTGAACACAATTCACAAGATACGAAAACTAATAAAAAATCTTGTTCGTCTTCAAATCTTCAATAACATGCACAACACCACTTGAATATCTTGTGATCAATCATGCACAGAACGGAGTCTGTTATCAATAGATTATCACAAGATTTCTTTAGATCTAACAACAGTTCTAAAGATCCCGTCGATACTTCGATCTAGTTTGAGTGAATTTTATACCAGAAGAGAAGATTATCAAGAATAAACAAACTGGGTGCAATCAAAGTTTCAACAACCGTTAGTCAATCAAATCAATCGAAAACTAATAACAATGCAGTTATCTAGTTTCCCACCAACGGTACTCGTAGAGCTTCTTGATCCCACAGAAGTCTTTAAACGAGCGGTCGTAAGATATTTCACCTAATTAGGATACTTTCCTCTCCGAATAGACGGCTCCACCAGAAACAACAAGAAATGAAGTTTGCCTGGCTCTTAGGATAGTTTGCTAGAAATGTAAACTTAGGTATTTATAGACCAAGGATGTTTGGACACCAAGGAATTTCGAAAACCGAAAGTATTCTCAAGATATGCAATGAATGGAAAAATTCGGTTTTCATAATTCCAATAAATGCTTGTCCAATATTTTCGAAATCTCTCAATAGAAAATCTCAAATTAGTAAATGTACATATTACTAATTTTTATTCTCTAGAGATATTATCTAATTGCTGGTAATTAACGCATATAAAACCAAAAACCTTAATTAAAAAATTCTCAATTTATTTCGGCAAAGGATCACCTTGAGTACTAAGGAATATATTTGAACAATAAATGATAAGAGTTATTGTTCGTGTTCAAAGTATGTCGACATCTTTTCACTGCAAATCCTTATTTCATATTTACATGAATTTGCATTCTTGGAATCGGTTATACCACACTTCCAAACAAATTTAAAATTGGTTCACCTGTTTTCCACGAATACTATGTGATTGATCAAATAGCAAATCACATACATGGGTTCAATCGGTTCAACCAATCACTAGGATCGGTTATACCTAATTATGGAAATACTTGTGATCGGTCACAGTGTCACACCAGTCACTAGGATCGGTTACACCAGTTACAAGAATCGGTTCCATATACACATGGTATTACTTGTGATCAGTCACACCAGTTACCAGGACCGGTTACACCAGTTACCAGGACCGGTTACACCAACTACAACGATCGATTACACATACTAATGATCGGTCACACCAATTACTAGGATCGGTCACACAAATTACAAGGATCGATCATACCATCACATGGTGATTACTTAGGATCGGTTACACCAATTAATAAAACCAGTGATACCAAATCATAAGTCAAGAATTATGATTAGTTATACCAAGATACATAATATAAGTTAAGATCGGTTCTACCATCTCACACATATTGGTCATCCAAAGATTTGCAATGAATAGATGGACCAATAAGCATAATGGTTTTCCTTTCGATTCACGAAACAAGTTCCTGAATGTACTTCCTTTAAACAAATATAAAATATTGTTTCCTAGGATGATATCTTCACCATAACCTATTCACATAATCATAACAATATATACAAGATTATGTCGATGTCATATCTACGAAGTTTAAAAGATAAGCATTATACTTTGTAGTCTAATTCCCTAATACTATGATCATACTATTATGATCATGTCACATCACTAGAGTATTATACAATATGAACAGTATATACAGCTTCACAGTTATGTTTTCAATATAGCACGACTTGAAAGATACGTTAGGAATGAAACAGTTCAAGTCAATATTACAAACCTAAAGTGGAAGTATGATGTCGTCGTTGTAGTTCGCTACTTCTTCACATTCTTCAAGTCTTCAGAGTAATACTTGTATGTCTCAACATTCCTAGAATTTCTAGTCTAACCTAAACGAAGTTGACTCTAGTATTTAATCAAGCGACTCTAGATGAGTTTTGATACTAAAATATGACAACCAAACTTGACATACCAACGCTTGGTGAGTTCAACCGAGCTATGCTCTAACAAATATGCTCAAATAGGGTGCTCGGTGGTTGATGGGAACTTTAGTGGTACTTGTTGAATATACATTGGAAGGTCTGTTAGAGCACTGTTGATATCTCAAGATTGTTTGTCAAGTTTAGTTGATTAAAACTATATAACTGATTTATAGTCTACTTATAGCTATGTCTCGGATTAGGAAAGAATGTGTAGTTGAGCTTTGGACTTCACGACGTTCACCAATTGAAGAAGAAGATCTACTGAGGAGATTGGAGGAACTTCATCAACAAAAGGTATGTGGAGGCTAAAACTAATTTATCACTCGGAAGTCTATTCTATTCTATCCTCTAATGAGACTAAGTCGTATAGCTATATAGACTTTCACATTACACATTTGATGTTTCGAGCCGAGTTTATCTCGCTTATCTATTTCTCGAAATATGTGTTGGAAGATTTTTACTTTAACTCTGTTCATCATATTCTTGACGAGTTTAGTTGGAGTCAAGTTATTTGTTGGAAACTAAATATTAAGTCAAAAGATGATCATGTGAAAATTACCTTGAACATCTTATATGATTTGTGTCAGACAGTCATTTGATGTTAGCTTGGGAAGTTTTATATTGATCATTCGATCACTTGAAAATTACTTGAAGCTAATGGTATGTGTGAGATCACCATTGTCATCTTCTAAGGATGTTTCAATGATTAAAATGAGAATTTAGAACAATTACATATGTCTGGATACAACACGGTATGCATACCTAGTATGCGAACTGTATTGTGATAATTCAGGTCTGGAACTCTTGTTTGCGTACCTAGTATGCGAACGGATTTACCTGAGAAGGTCCGGAACTCTTGTTTGCGTACCTGGTATGCAAACGAGTTTACCTGAGTTGGGTCCGGAACGGTTGTTCGCGAACCGGGTTTGCGAATGGCTTGACTAGGCCAAGGTCCGGAGCTGCTGTTCGCGTACCTAGTTTGCGAACACAGTGGTTAAGTTCTAAAATCGGTTATGTATGATTCTCATACTCATGAACTTAAACATTTATGATTTAAGGAATGCAAATTAACTTTGGAAACCGTGGCTTAATATTCATGAATTGATTCTTGTATAAGTACTTTGTACGATTACGAACCAATCTGAATCACAATTAGATAGTGAACAATTGAACAAATCTATTTGAAACACAATTAGATTCATTGATTATCTTTCATGATTGATTGATCATCATATTTGATCTAGAAGTGTTAGATGAATATGGTTAAGTTAAAAGTGTTCATATGGCTAACTTTGGTTAACTGTTATTGAGCCAACCCAATATACACGTTTAGGTACGGTTACCCATATCTAAATATAAGTATATTTCATTTGTGGGTAACAAGCTAAGACCATCTAACAGTGGACATTGATTGCTTAATTTCTAAGCAAACTTAGCTTGAATCTTAAATCAAGAGTTCATCTAACGGTGAATATTGAATGCTTTGTTACTAAGCTATCTTAGCTTTAATTGTAAGCAACCCTGATTTGAAAGGCTATATAAGGGAGAACTCTAGCAACTGGAAAACCTAATCCCGGCACTTTCCTGAGTCCTGGTTGCAAACTAGAGTCGATTTTCCTTTAACCTAGGTTTTTCCAAAACCATTATTAGGTTAACGACTTGAAGACTTCATTTGGGATTCGTGAAGCCAGATTCAACTATTTTCTCTGTAGTTGCGTATTCTGATCTTACTTGTTCTATCGTATTGAGTTTTATCTTCTCTAAGATTTACTTGAGTTTTATCTCCGATAGGTAAGATATAAAAAGTAATCACAACAGTTCTTCGTATCAAACTCTTGTGATTCCGTAATAAATTCTTCTATTAATCAATTAGGTTATTATGAGGTGACTGATATTTCTAGGCTGCTCTTCGGGAGTATAAGACTGGATTATTATTTGGTTCCTGTTCACCTTGATCTTTGTACCAAAAGACGGAACAAAAACAGAATAAAGAATAGACATATATGTGGGAGACAGATTTATTTATAAGTCTTCTACTTTGGGTCGTAGCAACTCTTAGTTGTAGGGTGAAATCATCTAAGGGAATCAAGTGCGCAGAATCCGGCGTGTAACTAGAGGCGTAAGGAACGCAACTGTACCTTAACTAGTGTGAGACTTGGTTAGGGCTCAACTACATTTCATTCTGAAGTTAACTTGTAGTAGGCTAGTGTCTGTAGTGGCTTAATACAGTGTGGTATTCAAATCTGGACTAGGTCCCGGGGTTTTTATGCATTTGCGGTTTCCTCGTTAATAAAATTTCTGGTATTTGTGTTATTTCTTTTCGCATTATATTTGTTTATATAATTGAAATATCACAGGTTGTGCATAGTTCAATCAATTGACAAATCCGACCTTGTTTGTTGGATATAACTTGATTGACACTTGGGCATTGGTCTTTATTACCGTCCAAGTTATTTCTCATATCAATCAGGCTCACGGATTTCTATCTGTTTGATTTGATGATTGCATTTATAAAGAGAGATAAACCTCTTTGATATATTTCTTGATTGAGTCTCATTTTTAAGTTGGTGCTCTCGGAAATATATTGGAGTTTAGTCCATACAGATTGCCGAGCGAATTATTAGGTGTGGTTGTTATACCCCTGCTTTTTCAAGGTCCTGATCTTATAAGAGAAGAAGATTTCTACAAAACCAAAACTTGAATGCATCTCAAAAATTGCCAACAAACTTCATCAAAAAAGTTAACCTGACAGTCATTTGCAGTCCAGCTGTAAGTTACATAACTCATAAAAAACCATATGGCAGGGCTCATGAGGAAAAAAAAATATGTAGAATGCTTGGTGAATATATGGGTTAATGAACCACTACCATATTATTCGGAAGTTTACCAAACTCCTTACAATCCTAGTTGGATAGAATTCTCTTACAAGCTTTACAATCTACCACTGTGCAACAAATGCATATGGGTATATGACTCAACCAAAAAATATCTTGAATCCAACACAAGAGAAGATGATCCACAATCATCAACCCCGATCATTAACACAACTCCCTCCCAATTCAAAGTCAAACATTACCCAAATATCACAAAGCCATTAAAAATCAATGACTAATAAATTGTAACTTTCTCATCAGGAGAAAAATCAAACACTATAACTCTACAAGCTAAGTTCCTGAAGGCTTGTATGGATATATAACAAAATCTAAACCTAACGTCTAAAACAAAACCAACTCGGCTAGGACCCAAAACCCTCTGCAAAGCCCAAAACCGTATCCGTAAGAAAACCCAGAATAACTCCAAATCCCTAAAGAACAAAATTAAAAGTCCCTATTCCGCCAATTTCAAACTTCCTCTCTGCCATTTTTCTACTTTAAACATCGACAACAAAATCTTAGATCAGAAAAACACAGCAACAGGTTTCTGGAAAAGATATACAACTACAGGAAAGAGCAGAGTAGTAGTGGAAAAATCTGAAGAAAATTTGAAAGTTTTCTAAGATGATTCTGAAATCAACAAAAAAAGACAACTTGAAGAGGAAAAGACATCCAACAAGAAAAACAGGAACGAAGATCTGATGGAATCCACTACAACGAAACAAAACCACGATTGCAATCCATTCATAGGAGAACTCATACACAACCCATAAGCAATATCTATTTGTAATGGGCACTTGGATAGTCACCACAACAATTCAGATTCAACCGCTTCCTCTTATGATGGCAAGGTTCTAGACCAATCTGTAATTCATTTGATTATAACCAATGAGGTAAGCCTAAACCTAATCTCTTTTATTCTAAAATGAATTGTTATGATTGGATTAAAATACAGTAAAAAGCATGATAATATAAAACTAGAACAACATACTAATAGGAGTAACAACAATTCTAGGTTTGATTTTAATGCAAATATTTCCAATAGTTAATGACACTATTAGAGCACAATACACTAAAAAGACTAGTAACATGCTCTTTTACTCATATGCATATCATAAGTATGACACTATCATCCACACCAGAAACATGCTAGAAATCCATGTAGGTCTATATTTATCAAAAATATTACATAAATTCTACTTATTTATTCATTGTACTATTATTAAACATGACAATATAATTTTTGTCGTGCATATGCACCTTAACCTATACTATCACAGAGACAATAAGCATAACACTAGAAATATGAAAATAACACACCATCTAGTTCAGAAGACTCATTCTGACAAAAAGGAACAACACCCACAAACTAGGACAATAATAAACCATCTCCTTAAAAGTAAAATAAAAAAATTCTTTAGTTCTGGTAAAAATATCTTAGAAACATTCACATATCCTTTTGTATCTTATTTTTGGCAGTTTATTAAAACCATAGCGTGGAACTGTCAAGGCCTAGGAAACCATAACAAACCCGAGACTTATAATAACCTAAAAGACATGTTAAACCATGAAAATCTAGACATTCTGCTTCTCTCTTGTAGGATCATAATATCGCAACGTACAAGGCTCGCGGGATTAATGAACGACGGCGTCGCGAGGGAGTCGCAGGGAGCTAAAATAAACGACGCAATGAATAACGACAGGCAAAACATAAAGAAGACGTGAGACCTGGCGAGGGTTAAGAAGTGTCGCGAGAGTGAATGTTTGTGCATCTGCGACACTTCGCGAGACATTCCCGAAAATAAAGGGGAGCTTAGCTGTCATCCACTATGTATTACCCTATATAAAGGGCTAAATGAGTCTGTAAGGGGAGAGATCTCTTTGGAATTGTTGGGCAAGTCATTAGGAGAGAAAAAGTTTAAGCATGCTTTAATTTCTAAGTGTAATTCTATTTTCCTATATAAACATTTCATGAATTCAATCAATAAATATTCTTGATCTTACATCTTTCAATGGATTAATTAAGCAAAATCGAGTAAGGGGTGTAGTGTGGGAAATCCCGCAACTACATATGCGCTAGAAACAGGGACGATCATTTGTAAAGGAGAGAAAATTGCAATTGAAGTTGTTTGAATCTGGAAAATGAGCAAGGAAAATCTTAAATTGAGTGAAAAAGATATGGCATGCAGCACAGACACAAGAGTAATGATTAGTGAATTTCATGAAAATATCAGAGGAAGAATACACAAACGAGATTTTGAAGGAAAGAAGATTACAGATAGAGAAATAACATCACCTTTGAAGGATTGGGAAAAGCAAGAGATAACTTTTACGACTGAGGAAATATCCAAAGAAAACTTGGATCACGCATCTCCATTGGTAATCGCAATAAACGCGTACAAGGAAAGAGAGGAACTAGAGAACACAGTGAAAACATGGGTAGTGAATGGAGTTTTAATTGATACTGAGGAGTCCGTGAACATCATGTTTTATCACGCTTACAAAAAGATGGGATATAAAGATGAAGATATGATTTTCGCGGCGTACAATATTCAAGGTTTTGGTAAATCTATAACAAAAGTTAAAGGGAGATAAAAATACATATTCCGTTAGGGGAAATTGAAACACAGTGACGCCGAGTGTAGTGGATATGGAATCACCGTATAACATATTACTGGGAAGACCATGGGTACATGCAATAAAAGCTGTGGCGTCGACGCTTCATCAATGTATCAAGTTTCCTACACCAACCGGAATCAGCGAAATCAAAGGGGATGCTGCTAAAGGAAGAATATACTATCAAAATGAAGTAAAGTGTTGCGAAGAACAAGTAAACAAGCGAAGGAGTATATCAAAGCATCGCAAAAAGCTAGCAAAGGCGGCTAAGAAAGAAGAAGAATTCAGAGTTTACATGATAAGAGCGAAGGAAGGAAAAGGCATACCTAGCGAGATCTCGGGAGAAGAAAATGATCTTGCGAAAGAACCAAAAGGACCGACCCCTATGGGAGAACCAGAAGGCCCGATTACGTCGCTGCAGAGCAAACCAAAGAAGTAAATATTGGAACTAAGGAAAAACCCAAGATGCTAAAGATTGGAACTAACATGGGAGTGGATGAAGAGAAAAGAACCATCGATCTATTGCGGGATTATAAAGATATCTTCGCGTGGGATATGGATGAAGTGCCCAGTATAGATCCATCGATAGCTCTGTCACAAGTTGGAAATCGATAAAAATGTGAAGCCATTCAAACAAAGAATTAGAAAGATAGTGACATATCACACTCGAGATAGAAGAAGAAGCTGCAGAAGATCTTGGATTTGGGAATTATTAGACAAGCAAAATACCCCGAGTGGATAGCGAATATGGTTATAGTTCCAAAGAAGAACAAGGGAATAAGGATTTGCATTGATTTCAACGATCTAAATAAAGCTTGCCCTAAAGACAGTTTTCCATTACCGGACATCCCACGGCTAGTCGAATCGGTAGGGAATGAAAGAGTATCATCGCTGGACGGATACAAAGGTTACAATCAAATTCCTCTCGCCGAAGAAGACCAAGAGCACACTTTGCTTTCTTCGCTCCAAGAGGATTATCTTTGCTATACTAAAATGCCTTTTGGTTTGCGAAATCTTGGAGCAACATATCAAAGGATGGTAGAAAAAGTATTCGCATTTGGATACATAAAACACTAGAGGTATACGTAGATGACATGCTAGTAAAAGTAAAAAGGAGAAGATCATGTGCGAGACTTGAAAGAAATTTTTGAACAAATGAGGCGTTTCAACATCAAAGTCAATCAGAAAAATGTACCTTTGGAGTAGCGTCGGGAAGTTCTTGGGTTACATTATATCAAAGGAAGGAATACATGTTGACCCAGAGAAAGTAAAAGCGATTCGCGATATGCCAACACTGCGGCTTGTAAAGGATGTTCAAAAAGCTGAATGGGTTACTAGCATCACTAAGAAGGTTCATCTCGCGGTCATCGATAAGTGTAAACACTTTTTCGGTGTTACGAAAAAGGATCGAAATTTAAGTGGACGGACGAATGTGAAAAGGCTTTACAAGGGATTAAAGAGCACTTAATGGATATATCCATTATGCGAAAAGCGAGAACCGGGAGAGGAATTATTAATATACCTCGCGACAACATCGCATGCCTTAAGTGCGGTTTCTACTGCGAATGGGACGAGGAGTAGAAAAACCAATCTATTATATCAAGCCAAAACTTTTAATGCTTTGAGAAAGAAATTATTCAAGATTGAAAAACTAATCTGGCGTTAGTCTATGCGTCGTTTAAACTTCGCATATATTTTCGTGCACATCTTGTTGTTAAAGTGGTAACGAAGGTACCAATCGAGTCGATAATGAAAAATTCAAAAAGATCGGGAAGAGTCGAAAGATGGAATGCTCAAATAAGCCATTATAAACTCAAATATGAAATATTATCTTCAACCAAGTCACGGGTTGTCGCAGATTTTTAAAGCGAGAATTTCCTTTGGAGGAAGATGAAGCAGTGGACGAAATGATGGATGTAGAAGAAGAGCATGGAGATCCAAAAGATTTGTTAATCGAGCCAGATCGGTGGGAAATATTAGTGGATGGATCATCCAATGGAGAAGGTAAAGGAGTGGGAATTGTTGTGATTTCGCGAGGAAGGCAATAAGTTAGCTTTTGCTTTTAGATTGGAATTTGAGTCTACCAATAATGAAACGGAGTATGAAGCTATAATACATGCTCTACGATTCGCAATAGAAATGAAACTGGAGAATGTGAGGATTACCGGTGACTCGCAATTAGCAATTTGTCGGATAATGAGAAGTATGCTACAAATGATCCATCTCTACGAAATACGGGAAGCTTGTAGAAGTGTTGTCGGCACGAATCCAGAAAATAAAATGGAGGCACATATCAAGGAGAGATAATAGACTCAGACGCTTTTGCCTTTATATCAAGTATGATGACAGACCCAACTGCGAGGAATATCAAAATACGACGCTCTGGCGCCATCAATTAATAAAGAGGAGGGACAAGAAGCAGATATAATGATGGTGGTAGATGAAATGCAAGGTCGCGAGGAAGACTGGAGAGTGGAACTTCACGCGTACTTAATGAAAGGCGAGGTACCAAGAAATAGATTGGAAGCACACAAGTTAAAAAGCCGGGCAACAAATTATGAATTACGAGATGGCGTGCTTTATCGACGTTCTTTTGAGGGACCCTCGCTTCGATGTCTATCAAGGAAAGAAGGAGAAACCATATTGAAGATGTTGCATAGTGGGGATGCCGGAAATCACAGCGGCGGGAGATCTTTGGCATATAAGGCAAAGACGCAAGGATATTATTGGCCATATATGCATGAGGACGCGAAAGCAATATCCAGACGCTGCGAAGATTGTCAAAGACACGGGAAGAAGATACATGCACCTGGAGCACCGTTAAATTATTCGAGAAGTGTGTGGCCTTTTGGAAAATGGGGTTTAGACATTGTGGGACCATTCTTCGGGAAGGGACAAAGAAGATACTTAATTGTCGCATGACAGACTACTTCACAAAATGGGCGAGAGGTGAAAGCGGTCCAAAGCACATTCGCGATAAGGATATTTTTACTTTCATATTTGAAAATATTATATGCAGATTTGGGATCCCCTGCACAATTGGTATCGATAACGGAAGCGGTTTGAAGGGCAAAATATAGAGTTGCTACTCAATGCATTTGAGATAAGATGTGGAAAATCAACTCCATTATATCCACAAGCTAATGGTCAAGCGGAGGCAACAAACAAAACAATTCTTGATATATTGAAGAAAAAGTTGGAAGGACACAATAGGGGATGGTGCGAACAAGTACCCAATCTTTGTATGGGCTTATAATACAACTAGAAGAGAAGCCACAGAATGTCCCCTTTTTGCTTAACTTACGGAGTGGAAGCAGTACTCCCAACAGAGGTCGTGATTCCGACAACCAAAAAAGAGGTCCTGGGAGAAAAATCTTAGCGCGAGGCAACATTCTAATCAAGTTGGATGAATTGGAAGAAAAAACGAGAAAAGGCCTTGCGACACATGGAGAATTATCGGCGAAGGCGGCTAGAGAATATAACAAACGTGTCAAAATACGTGAGTTCCAACCAGGAGACTTGGTGTTGCGAGAAACCCCAATATATCAACGTGAAAGTGGAGGCAAATTGGCGAGAAAATGGGATGGACCGTATACCATCAAAGAAGTAGTTGGCACAGGGGGCATATAGATTGATGGATCCCGAAGGAAGAGATGTGGGACAAAAGTTGGATAGACCATGGAATAGGTTATATCTAAAGAAATATTACCCGTAAAAATGAGAGAGGAAAAAGGAATCAAGATGAAGTACTTCTTCGCAAGATATTTGCGACATTCAAGTAAAATGCGAGAGAAAATACGCGAAGATCTCGCGACAAGAATAACAAAAAAGTCATGAATGGCTTAACAAAACAACAAGAGATAACGAATGATTAAATGAATGAATTGGCGAATACCTACTTAAGCAAAATAGCAAATGATGAAGAATGATTGAATAAAAGAATGAATGAATGGGACGAACCTTTATGGCGTACACCCTAGTTCGCGAATAACATTTCGTAAGAGGCAAATGTAAGACCTAAAGTGCGTCATATAAGGGGGTATCTCTCGACATGGCTCAGGGGGAAGGTTACACCGCTCCTGAAGCCTGAGTCATGGAAATTTGGGGCCCATGAAAGCCTATCCGGAAGAGGTACCTTGGATTCCCAACTATATATGTAGGTTATACCCTGGTTGGGCGACCGAGGGTCTCTTTCAAGGAGTCAGTGTATGCTCAAGGCGCCGAGGTACAGCTGAGCCGAGTGCCAGGATGGATGAACCTACCCTGGCCATTCTTGGCAAGTCTTGGCATATGTTGCACTCGCGAAGAAAACTCCACTTAGGGTGCAGTCTCGTAACCATAAACCATATAGGTATAAGGGATAAGAGGCTGCGAAAACAACAGTTGTTGTTAAGACCGGATGGGAGGAGCTAGTCTTGTATGGCCGATGTTTCGCCTCCTTGAAGGGGCAACCGGGGGAGATGATAAGGCGACGCTCTCCATTAGGGGGTGTCAAAACAGACGCAAATGTCATAAGGCTATGTTTTCGCAAGAAAATTTAGGCTCGTCATATTTGTGCAATGATCCTGCGAGAGGCAATAATACTAACGCGAGGGTAAGGCGAGATCAATGGGTCTTTACGAAAGTGTACGGACGTCCTGCGATTTCGTCGCACGCACCGTAGGCAATGTCATGGGGCTATGTGTTCGCAAGGATATATAGGCCTATCATATTGTCGCAACTAAAACATCCTGCAGAGGCAAAAATACTTGGAAAATGATAAGGCAAGATCAATGGGTCTTTACATGCAAGTGTAAAGACGTCCTGCGATTTTGTCGCGATGAAAGGTGGCGAGGAAGACCTCTAACTAGGGAGGTCTAACTTGGAAGACCACACAAAATGATAAGGCAAGGTCAATGGGCCTCTGCATGAAAATGTAAAGGCGGCCTGCGACTTTGTCGCAGTGAGAAGAATTAAAATCAAATCCCTGATTGGGATGGATTTACTTAATAAAAGATTCAATGAGCGAACATGCTCGTAAGGTGGTCTTAACTAAGAAAGGAAGAAAGAAATATGGAAATTACTCAATCAAAAGAGTTAAGTCACTCACACAACAAAGAATTCTAACAAATTACAAAGAGAATTTAACCCTCTACATCTGCATTATCAAATACAGAGGATGGTTGAGGCTTTTCTGCGCCTTTATCAGCTTCACATCCGCCAGTTGATGGATTTTCTTCAGAAATGTTTTCATCACCTTTGTTCTCGCCAATTCTTTGGACTTTCATCGAAATTTTTCTATTCGGATCTTCATCGACGACTTCCTTATCGAGAGAGATCTTCGCCGCTTTCATAGTCATAATCACTATCGGGAGGATTAGGGACTTCATCATCACTTACTTCGGAGAGGATCAACATGTATAGGATCAAGAGACTTGGACGACAAAATATTATTCACAAGAATTTCCGCTTTAAGGGGAATTGGCGAAGCAATGCCTTTTGACGATTCTTACTATCAATGTCCTTACAATAAGACATATAATCAAATCTTCGCTCTGCACGGTCGCGAGAACGAGCAAGAGACGCGGAGAGTAGTCCGTTTTCCTTGCGAATTTTAGAATAATCGGACACGAGGGTGGAGATAGTGGAGCGAAGCTTTCTCTCTGAGTCTGCATAACAAATACACAAGATCGGAGAAAATTCTTATCGAACATTATTGGCATTTTTCGGGGTAATAAAGCATTCATGGAATAAATACATAAATTAAGATAGTCAAATAATTTGACTACCTTCCTTTGAGAAGTAAGATGTTGAATTAAAGCTGCGAAATTATTCCCCAAGCGATCCATGACATCATCAAATGAATCTCCCACTAAGCCTTGTCAATCGAGATCGCAAATTCTTTTCATTGGAAACAAGTATGGAGTTTTCGGTCGCAGAGTAGAGTTGGATTTTTCTAATTTGACACATTGTTCTTGGAATTGCTTCGCTTTTACACTCAACGTTATTCTACCTTGAATAAGTTTATCTCTCTCGTGATAATTTCTTCAAGTTGGTTTTTCAAAGTATGTTTAGCTTGTTCGTGTTCTTCACATAACTTTTGACAAGCATTATCTTTGCTGCGAGTAGCTCGCCATCTTATTCAACGCAGAACGTTTCTCTTGAGAAAGAGTTCGATTCTCATCGATAAAGTTTCCAACTCCAAATTAGTTTTAGTCAAAGCATAAGAGAGGCGAGATAAGTCATTACTTAATGAGACTTGCTTTTGCGATAAATCAAAATTCTCTTTAGACAAGTTATTTATTTGATCATTGCATAGGTATGAAGATTATCTAAGAGATTATCTTGCTCCATCCAAGCATCTCTTTCAACTCGAACTTCTTCAACGATAGACTCCGTCGATATATCTCCATTATTCGTTTCGGTTTAATACTTTGGGGCGAGCAAGGGTTTGAGTTGTAAAAAAAAAAAAAAAAAAAAAAAATGGGGGATGGTGAGAGCATACCTTTTAATTCTTCATTCTTCTTGCGAAGATTATCACGATCTAGTGAGATCTTGAGAAATTTTGATTTTCAAGGTGGAGGTTATTGCACTTCTGACCCATAACTTGGAGATCATCCTTGACTTATTAATCTCTTGAACTAAAGGTGCTTGCGAGATCCTCTCGGGACCAAGATGCTTACTTAAAATCTCGCGAGACATTCGATTTTGACAGGATCGGTAGAAGTCTTTTTGGCATCATTCACGAGATCGAAAAGGACCTTAAAGGCCACATCTATCCCCTCCAAATTTTCCTTGATTAGAGGAATTTGTTCAAACAAAGAAGACGAGTCATCCTTTGTCAAAGGAACCTCATGAGAAGAGGAGGTTTCGGGGAGAGAAGTGATTGGAGAAATAGCGGGGATATTGATAGCGAGGAGTTGAGGTATAAGATCGTTTGTAGTAGGACAGTTATAAGGAACTTGGTCTATGAGGAGTTGAGGTATAGAAATATTGTCGTTGGTAATATTACCAGGGGAAGGGGGCACAAAATTATCTTGCGAAGATTTCGCAGCAGGAGATGAAGGTGTGAATGAAGGAAATGGAACGTCGGGAGTAACAGGTTTGGAGTAGCGAGGCCTTTTGGGAGCATGACCAGTAGTTTTATCATCCTACGAATGACAAATTAAATAAGAAACAGAGGCAACAATGTATTGTTGATAAAAAATAAATGTTTCTTGAATACCTTGTCACTTGCAGACTGTCTTTTTGAAGCCATAGATTTTGCTCGTGAAGTGAGCTTTGGTTGTGCAGGAAGGATTCTTGTTGCGAAGTAGATTTCGATGGCGAGCCCAAAGAAAGAAGAGGTCCTTCACGATAAACTTATTTACGGGTTGGTTCTTGCTAAACAACAATGGCAGAAAAGAAAACTACAAAGTTAATCATACCAGTATGATTTCAACAAAAAAGCTAATCTCAAATTTGATCAACCACAAAATCAGCCGAGATGTGGCAAAATTAACAAACACGGACGCCATGAGAGTAACAAGCTGGTAGGGAATAGTTAAGGTGGTGAAGAAGACGATAAGAGACAACAATAAGCAAACACTTGCGAGCGATGAAGAAGAAGAACACTTGCAGACGATGAAGAAGATGAAAAGGAAAAGGAAAATTTTTCACAAGGATGCTCCTATAAATAGATGAGAAAAATGTTATGACAATAGGATAACATTAAATGCACCGGTAAAAAGAGGTAAATATAGACACGTGTAAGCGGTCACTTTGCTAAATCCAAGGAAACTGACGGAAAGAACTTTAGTAAAATCCAAATATACAATGTATTTCTTGATAGGCGAGGAGAAATTGCGAAATTGATTATTTTACGTAATTCCAGAGACAAGAAATGGCACTTCACATATGTATTACAAAGAAGCTTCGGAACTTCACAAAAGAATAGAGGCAAGTACGTACTTTTTAAGAAAAGTATTCTTTCGCTCGTTCCTTCACCAATTGAAACCAAGGAATATGACAACAATGAATTTTTCCTTCAAATCGCTCTTCAAGCAATATTCAAGGAAAAAGAGGCAAGATGTAGGATCATAATATCGCAACGTACAAGGCTCGCGGGATTAATGAGCACGAGCGTCGCGAGGGAGTCGCGAGGAGCTAAAATAAACGACGCAATGAATAACGACAGGCAAAACATAAAGAAGACGTGAGACCTGGCGAGGGTTAAGAAGTGTCGCGAGAGTGAATGTTTGTGCATCTGCGACACTTGAGACATTCCGAAAATAAAGGGGAGCTTAGCTGTCATCCACTATGTATTACCCTATATAAAGGGCTAAATGAGTCAGCAGAGGAGAGATCTCTTTGGAATTGTTGGGCAAGTCATTAGGAGAAAAAGTTTAAGCATGCTTTATTTTCTAAGTGTAATTCTATTTTCCTATATAAACATTTCATGAATTCAATCAATAAATATTCTTGATCTTACATCTTTCAATGGATTAATTAAGCAAAATCGAGTAAGGGGCGTAGTGTGGGAAATCCAGCCACTACATCTCTGAAACAAAACAACAAATGTAGAACAAATCCTAAACAAAATAAACATCGAAAACTATTGGATTGTTTCTCCTAGAGGAATTATAGGGGGTTAATTCTGGCATGGAAAGACAATGTCAAATCGACTATAATAGATTACAAACACAACCAAATAAATGCTAGGATCTTTGACCAAACCATAAATTCTAGACGGATCTTATCAGGTTTCTATGGTAGCCCTTATAAAGAAAGCAAATATGACTCTTAGAAAATGATAAGAGATATGTAAAACACAATAAAGGAACCCTGGGTCATAATAGGTGACTGTAATATAGTTCTTCATGATTATGAAAAGAAAAGCAGATTTCCTTTCATTGAAATAGTATCTGACATCTTGCAAGATCTAAGTTTTATAGAATACCTATATACCTAGAACAATAAAAGAAATGGTTCGATTTCACAGCAAATTGGGCAAGGCCATAGGAAATAATGTATGGTTTAATATTTTCCCCTCTAGTAATATTATTCACTTATCCCCTTTAGTTTCATATCATCTTCCCATTTGTCTAAATAACTATGTGGTTCGGAATGATGGAGCCAAACATTCAAAAAATTTGGTCCATGGATAGAACATCCTCAATGCAAACCTCTGATTGAATTATCTTCGGACATACACATAGAGGGCTTTCATACCTATTGCTCTACTAAAAAACTGGCCAATGTAAAATACATTATAAAGAAATGGAATATAGAGGTCTTTGGAAACATAACTACAAACATAAAAAACACAAAAAAGAAATTACACACAGTCAACTAAAATTTACCTTCTAACATAAAAGCAAGAGAAATAGTAAAACTTACTTCTGAACTTTCTAACTAGTATAATATAAACGAAGAATCCTGGATGATAAAAATCAAAGACTGTTAGAGCATTGCTCGGTCAAACTCACAAGTGTTGCTATATCAAGCTTGTTATCAAATTTAGTTGATCAAAACTATATCTTGATTTCTAGTCTACAATTAGTAAAGTCTCATATTAGGATAAAAGTGTGTAGATGAGAATCGGACATCGCTGCGTTCTACCATTTGAAGGCGTAGATCAACCGAAGCTTTTGGAGAACTTCTTCAACAAAAGGTAAGTGAAGACTGAACTACCTATTTCTCAAGTTATATTCATCCTTATATCTATGAGACGATGTCACATGACTAATTAGACTATTGCAAGCGTATCAAGAATTTGGAGTCAAGTTTATCTTGGTAATTCGTTCTCGAAATATATATGACTAAGCTTAATGAAGATTTGTTCATACTTGATGAATTTCGGTTAAGAATAATTTATTATTCATAATCTAAATCGTGGTTCAAGAATATTATTCGAAAATAGTCTGGAACATTGATATGTGTCATTGATGTTATTTGGGAATGTTTCGAATTGATTTAGAGAGAAATATAGAACTACTGTAAATCTGGATACAGGACAGTATGCATACCGATTTCACATACTGGAAAAATTGTTATAGGTCTGGAGTCGCAGTACACGTACCGGCGTATCTATAGTTCGACAACGATTTTATGGTACGCATACCTGGTATCCATACTATAAAAAGTTTGTTTCTCATGAACCAGGAATGGTGCGCATACTAGTATGCATACTATAAAGGAACTGTTGGTTTTGAAGCCGGAGTGGTATCCATACCCGGTATAGAAACCGAAAAATTTCTGTGAGTTCCTGAACTCATTTTTGTCTTAAGGGTACATATGCCCGGTACATGTACCATGACAAAAATAGTCACGAACAAGGTAGAGTACACGTACTTATTGCCCTGTCGAATATTTTCAGATGCACATAAACTATTTATGTTAGATAATTGGCATTTGAATAAATTTTTAAAAACACTATACATACATTATTTATCACATTATAACCTATGGTTGTGACTCAAGCTTAAATTCTTAAGTGTTATATGAAAATGATTAGGCTTATGGAAATGATTAAGCTTAAAGTCTTAAGTCTTGGCTAACCGTTTATGAACAATGTCTTTATACATGGTTTGGTTACGGTTATCCTAACCAGAGTGTATATCTTTGTATGTTAATCTTATTTCAAAGATTCATCCAACGATGGATATTGTTTGCTTGGTTCTAAAGTTATCTTAGCTTAAACCTAAAGCAACTTATACTTTGAAAGTCTATATAAGGGAGAACCTCAAGCAACCGGGATTTTTGAATCCACGACACTATTCTTTGTGTGTCCTAGTTGTAAACTAGAGTCGTCCTCTCCCTCAAACCCTTCTAGGTTTAGCGACTAAAGACTTCACCTAGGGATTCGTGAGCGAAGGTCCAACTATCTTTATCTTGATAGTTCGAGTATCGATCTTGTTTTGATCGTTGAGTTTCTCACTCAAACAAGATAGATAGAAATCGCAAAGTTCTCTTTGTCTCAGACTATGTGATTCCACATGTTTAATAATCGAGTGAGGTGAATAAGAATCTATCTTGCTCTTCTGGGAGTCATAAGACTGATTTTTAGGTTAACTAGACTTTTTGTATTGCTATCGATTTCCAGTCTCACATTGACCTACCATCAAAAAGGAAATCACATATAGGCTTATATCGTGGGAAGCAGATTGGTTTAAAGTCTTCAATTTAGTTTAAGCAACTCTTAAGTTGTAGATGACGTCAGCTAATGGAATCATTTGCGCAGAGTCCTGCTGGGATTCAATAGGCGTAAAGAGCGCGACTGTAACTGAATTGCCGTGAGGGTTTAATTCGGTCTCAAATACATTCCAGTCCGAAGTTATTTGTAGTAGGATAGAGTCTGTAGCGGTTTAATACAGTTTGGTGTTCAAGTCTGGACTAGGTCCCGGGATTTTTCTGCATTTGCGGTTTCCTCGTTAACAAAATTTAAATTGAATGTGTTATTTCTTTTCCGCATTATATTGTTTATCTTTATAATTGAAATATCACATGTTGTACGTAAATCAATCAAAGTATATACATCCATCCTTGTTTGTTGGATACGACTTGATTGATTCTTAGATATTGATCTTTGGAATTGTCCAAGTACTCTCACACGTAAATCAGGTTCACGGACTAGTCTCTGTAAGCCTTCTGATTTTGGGAGAAGAATATATAACTCTGAATATTATTCCTCGATTGAGATTGATTAAGTTGAACTCTCAGAATTGTATTTAGGTTTTGTCCATACAGGTTGCCTAAGAAAAAGTTGGTGGTGTATTTTGGTACCCTCACGTTTTCAAAGACCAATATATAGCTCTAGGAGATAGGAACACCTGATATTTCCATGACACTGCTAGACAAAGATATAAAAGAAACAAAATAGATGCTCTAAAAACTTCAAATAATATTTGGTTAAAATCTAAACAAGAAATAGCAAATTGTCTTACAGACCATTTTAAACATATAACAACATATGTACAAATTGATGAAAACATGCTTGATCTTATACCAAAATGTATTACTAAAAACGATAACCATCTTAGAAGCCGCCCCTACTCTCGAAGAAGTTAAAAACACATTTTTCTCTATAGAACATAATAAGAGCCCGAGACCAGATGGTTTCCCACCAAAAAAAATTTTAAAAAAATTTGGAAACTGTTGTCAAAAAGTTGGTCAGCATGATACAATTTTTTTTCAGAACTGGACATAATTATGCATCTCGCAGCTGGGTCTGTCATCGTACTTGAGATGAAAGCAAAAGCATCTGCGAGTCTGTTATCTTTTCTTGATATGTGTCTCCATTTAATTTTTGGGATTCTCGCTGACAACTCTTCAACAAGTTTTTTTTATTTCTTCATGGATGATTCATTTGTGTATTCTCCTTTTATTTGACAAATGACTAATTGCGAATCACTGGTGATTCTTACATTTTCCAACTTCATTTCTATTGCGAACTTCAAGGCATGTATCACAGCCTCATATTCTGTCTCATTATTGGTGGATGCAAACTCCAATCTGAAGGAAAAGCCATTTGTTTCCCTCCGTGAAATCAAAACAATTCCAACTCCATTACCTTCCCCATTTGATGATCCATCCACCAATATTTCCCATATGTTTGGCTCTGTTAATAGATCTCTTGGATTTCCAAGCTCTTCTTCTATATCCATCATTTCTTCCACTGCTTCATCATCTTCTAAGGGAAATTCCGCTAAGAAGTCTGTAACAACTTGCGATTTTGGTGAAGATAATATTTCATATTTTATTTTGAAATGTCCTATCTGTGCATTCCATCTCTCAACTCTGCCTGATCTTTTGAATTTTTCATTTATCGACTCGATTGGTATTTTTGTCGCACTTTATTTCATGCTTTGAAAATATATTCGAAGTTTAAATGCCGCATAAACTAATGCCAAAATTAGTTTTTCAATCTTTGAATAATTTTTCTGCAGCATTGAAGGTTTTTCTTGATGTAATAGATTGGTTTTTCAACTCCCGCATCTACTCGCAATAACACAACACTTAACGCATGCGAAGTTATCGCAAGATAGATTAATAATTCTTCTCCTGGTTCTGCCTTTTGCGAAATAGATATATTTGTCAGATATTCTTTTATTCCTTGAAAAGCTTTCTCGCAATCGTCTGTCCATATAAACTTCGCCCCCTTTTTGAGTATATTGAAAAAATATTTACATTTGTCTGATGATCGCGAAATGAACCTTCCCAGCGAAGTTAAGAGTCCATTTAACTTCGTACATCTTTTACCGTCAATAGGTGTTGGCATGTCGCGAACTGCTTGAACTTTCTCTGGATCAACTTGTATTCCTTCTTTTGATACGATGTAACCTAAAAAATTTCCCGATGCAACTCCAAAAATACATTTTTCTGGATTTACCTTGATGTTAAAATGTTTCATTTGTTCAAAAATTTCCCTCAAATCTTGGACATCATTTTTTGCTTCTTTACTTTTTATTAACATATCATCTACATATACTTCCAATGTTTTGTGTATCCATTTCGCAAACACCTTTTCTACCATCCTTTGGTATGTTGCTCCAGCATTTCGCAAACCAAATGGCATTTTTGTGTAATAATATAACCCTCTTGGAGCGAAAAAAGCAGTATACTCCTGATCTTCTTCAGCGAGAGGAATTTGATTGTACCTTTATATCCGTCTAGAGAAGATATTCTATCATTTCCTGCTGCTGATTCGACCATTTGTGGAATATCCGGTAATGGGAAACTATCCTTCGGACAAGCTTTATTTAGATCAGTAAAATCTATACAAATTCTTATCCCTTTTTTCTTCTTTGGAACTACGACCATATTTGCTATCCACTCTGGGTATTTTGCTTGTCTTATAATCCCTGCATCAAGCTAGCATCTTCTGCAAATCTTCTTCTATTTGAGGATGATACGTTGTCGCGATTTTTCTGATTCTTTGTTTGAATGGCCTTACATTTTTGTCAATTTCCAATCTGTGACATGCCACAGATGGGTCTATTCCTGGCACCTCATCCATGTTCCATGCGATAATATCTTTAAATTCTCGCAACAAACCAATAATTTTTTCTTCTTCATCTGCTTCCATCTTGGTCCCAATTTTTAGTATTTTGGGTTCTTCTTCGGTCCCAACATTCACTTCCTTCGTTGGTTCTGCCGCAGTGTAGCTGGCCTTAGGTTCTCCCATAGTTGTAGGTTCTTTTATCTCCTTCGCAAGCTCAGTTCCTTCTTCCAAAATTTCGCTGGGTATCCCTTTTCCTTCCTCTGCTCTTATCATATTAGCTATAAATTCCTCCTCTTTCTTTGCTTCCTTCATCATTTTTCTGCGATTTTTTCGTTTCTTTGCACGTCCTTCATATTGTTTCACTTCAATTTGATAGCATAATCTCGCTTTATCAGCTTCCCCTCTAATTTCACCAATCCCACTTGGCATAGGAAATTTGATGCATTGATATAATGTTGATGCTACAACTTTAATCGCATGAATCCATGGCCTTCCCAACAGCATGTTGTATGGTGATTCCATATCCACTGCGCATAATGCCATTTGTGTTTCAATCTCCCCCAGCAAAATTCGCACCTCTATTTCTCCTTTTGGTTTTGTTACAGATTTTCCAAAGCCATGAATATGATAAGTTGAAGGAGACATCTCTTCATCCTTGTATCCTATCCCCCTGTATGCATGGTAAAAGATTATATTCGCCGAACTCCCCGTATCAACTAGAGTTCTGTTTACCGCCCATTCTTCCATAATTTTTGCTGATTTTTCTTTTTCTTTCTGTGTGGTTACTGTGATTACCAAAGGAGGTGTGTGGTTTAAGTTTTCTCTTGATATGTCTGCTGCTGTGAATGTAATCTTCTGTTTTTCCCAATCTTTCATGGGTGACGCTTTCTCCGTTGTTACGATTTTCTTTCCTTCAAAATATCGTTTATGTATTCTCCCTCTGATATTTTCATGGAATTTATTAATCATTGTTTTTGTAATCAAACTACATTCCAACTTTCTATTACGTTCCTTGATTTTGATTTTCTCTACTTTAACCGATTTATCAACTTGTTTCATCATCTTCTTAATTTGAACAATCTTAACAACAATCTCCAATCTTTAATCTTCAATCCCTGTTTCTAGCGCCATATGTAGTAGCATGAAATCCCACACTACACCCCTCACAAGAATTCACACAATCAAATCATTTTAAGATGAACAATTATATTCTTTATTGATTAAAACTCACAAGTGTTACAAGATGGAAAGGAAATAAGCTAAAGAATTTACAACCGCTCTAAACTTTCTCTCTCTTGATAACTTGCTCCTCACTCGAAAAAGATGTCCCTCCTCTCTTAAGCCTATTCGGCTCTTTATTTAGGACATTACATAGTGGATGACAGCTAAGCTGTCCTTTATTTTCGGATCTGATTTGCGACATTCTCGCAGGTATACAAATGTTAAATTTCGCAACACTCCTAAATCTCGCTAGGTCTTCACATCTTTCTCGTGTTCAAGCTGTTGTCATCCGTTGCGTCATTTATATTATCCATCTGCGATATTTTCGCAATGTGTCTTTTATGGATTTCGCAAAGGTCTTGGTGTTGCGATATTCTGATCCTACAACAGAAAACTCTGCAGTTAAGCGTGCTCGGGCGGGAATAATCCAGGGATGGGTGACCATCCGGAAAGTTTCTGCTGGATTACCGCAGTGATGCCCGTTGAAAACCCAACACTGTCGGATAATCGCAGTGGCTAAGTGGGGAAATTATCGGTGGAGGGAAGGGTCATTACAAATGGTATCAGAGCCAACGACGGGTCACCTGCTGAGGGTGGGAAGGTACGCTGGCGGGATTGGTCCAGGTGCTTCTCATGAGGGGCAGGGAACGTCGGAGATCTGGGCTTGTATATGTACTCCGGAGCCGAGGACGGCTCCAATTTAAGGTGGTGGTATTGTAGTACCCCGATTTTGGTTGTGGTTGACCGAATGGAATATAGGTAATGGTTTGTCCTTTCCTAACACCGAGGCCTTTTCAGCACAATTGGCTCCAGAGTTGGCAGAAAACTCTGCAGTTAAGCGTGCTCGGGCGGGAGTAATCCAGGGATGGGTGACCATCCGGGAAGTTTCTGCTGGATTATCGCAGCGATGCCCGCTGAAAACCCCACACTGCCGGATAACCGCAGTGGCTAAGTGGGGACAATATCGGTGGAGGAACGGGTCATTACAGTTATATCCTTTTACAAAATCCTAAACAATCAATAACCCAAAGACAAAAAATGGGTTCACATTTGGAACATGAGAGTCTCAATCTGATGAGAAGCGGAAGCTTACAATGAAAATAAATTGAAATTGATAACTTGAAATGGATAAATAATCAACCAATTTAGTTTCTTCTACCCTTTGAATAAAGGAAGAACCTAATAATGGAGATTCTTCTCAAATAACTTACAATTTCTACCCAATTAAATTGGAAACTATAAGATTATGAGAGGCATCTAGTTGAAACTCTAGAATTAGATAATCTAATTCCCCCTAGAGATAACAATTAGGTTTGAAAGAAGAGAACCTCTCATTCTTCACACAAATGTTCTAAAACTCAAAAACTACCTCCTTTAGCCTTATGTCTTCTAATTTATACTAGCACCAAGGGTATACTTGAAATATTCAAAGTAATTCTAGGATGGACTATAAATGGTGCTTTAATATTGTTATTGGACATCCACAATACATCATCTTCCCCTTCTTTAAACAAATTCGTCCTCGAATTCTTCAAAGCGTATTCTCCATTTGTGCTTGAATTTCTTCCTTGCTTGAAGACAATTCTACCTCTACACCTTCCATTGTAGTTACTCACCAAACGTAGCATTTTGTGGTCATCGTGGAGAGCATCCCCAAGTAGTAATGACACACCAAGTATTTCTTCGTTTGTAAATACATCATCCTCCCCTTGTTTGAACAAATTCGTTCACGAATTCTCCAAAGCATATTCTCCATTAGTGCTTGAACTTCTTCCTTGTTTGAATACAATTCTACCTCTACACCTTCCATTGTAGTTACTCACCAAATGTAGCATCTTGTGGTCATAGTTAAGAGCATCCCCAAGTAGTAAAGAAACACCAAGCATCTCTCTCAACCTTGCACGAAGATCACAACCATGAAACTTATCTTCGATGAAAGCCCAAATTGGATTCATATATATTCCCTCCCCATTTTGTTGTAGCTTGAGTGAATGCTTGCTTCCGGTAGTCGGTTCACATACTTGAAATTGTTCTTGAGATGCTTCTATTATAGCATTTTCCAATTCAATATCATACCTTGGTACACCAAAATCTTTTACTTCACTACCATTAACTACCTCATCAAAAATTGAACACAAAGGATTGTATTCTTCTTTATCTTGATTCTTACGTGATAGCACTTGGTCCATGATAGTAAAATAATCAAATATTTGATCCACATTCATGCCATCTTGATAAATTGGAAGAACACCCACTATTTCATTTTCCTCATGACTCAAATAACTATCAAATTTTGGTGGAGACATTTCATCAAACATCTCGTGGGCAATTTGTTCATCCTCATATCCACCAACCAAAATTGATACATCTAGTTCACTTACTTCATCACAATCATTAGGTAGATTCCTTTGTTGGTTATGGAGACTTACAAGTTTCCAATAATATTCTTCACAAATTTCTCCCATTCTTAGATACATATCATCAAACACTTCATGTACAATATTCATTAACACATTATTTGAATGAATCCTACCCAAATTAACTCCTCTTTTGTAAACCATGGTGAAATCAATATAAGATTCAACAACTCAATTTGAAAACACTATCAAAGAACATATCAATCAACCCAAAAATACATGAGAAAGAGATTAGTAGTGTTCACCTCAAAAACAAATATCTTCACCAATTACACCTTTTCCCCTTGAGAATCAAACCAAAGCTCTTGATACCAAATGATGAGAGGCGGAAGCTTACAATGAAAATAAATTGAAATTGATAACTTGAAATGGATAAATAATCAACCAATTTAGTTTCTTCTACCCTTTGAATAAAGGAAGAACCTAATAATGGAGATTCTTCTCAAATAACTTACAATTTCTACCCAATTAAATTGGAAACTATAAGATTATGAGAGGCATCTAGTTGATACTCTAGAATTAGATAATCTAATTCCCCCTAGAGATAACAATTAGGTTTGAAAGAATAGAACCTCTCATTCTTCACACAAATGTTCTAAAACTCAAAAACTACCTCCTTTAGCCTTATGTCTTCTAATTTATACTAGCACCAAGGGTATACTTGAAATATTCAAAGTAATTCTAGGATGGACTATAAATGGTGCTTTAATATTGTTATTGGACATCCACAATACATCACAATCCCATCCTATAAAAATGTTCATTTGGAAAGTAGTTTACTCAATTTTACCTAACAGTATGAGAATGGCAGCTATCTTGTCAAATATTCGCACTACTTGTCTTGTATGCAACAACCACAACGAAACCTTAACTCATATGTTCTTAGACTGCAACTTTGCTTCCCAAATCTGGAACCATTTAAATCTCAGCATGCATTATGTTAAAGGTGCAACCAATAACTGTCATGAATGGATCAGTAGTTGGTTTTCAACAACAGGGAAAGATGGAACAAAGATGATCTGGGCTTAAGTTTGTAGAACTATGGCATGACACATTTGGAAAGCCAGATGCAACAAAGTTTTAGGAAAAAAGATCAGAACAGCTTAAACACAGCAAAAACCATAGTAAAATAAATTAATAACTCCCTCTATATAACTAAACTTCACACTTGGCATTACCCAGGTTTTATGAGATACAAAATTAACATCGCAATATTTATGTTGCCAGATATTTGTGATTTGGCATTTGCTTTAACTTTGATTAATGATGTAAGAAATTACAAAGAGGCAAGAGGAGAATCTTCTGGACGGAAGTCCAAGGAACTGCTTGAACAAAATGGTGCGGAGGCTGCTTTCTAGTGGGAAACAAAGTTAGGTGGACACAATATAGAATTCCAATGTGATTCAGAACCGGTCTTGCTGCTGCTAATTGGAATGTCAAAACTGGAACCACTCTTGCTGCTAATTGGAACCGGTCTTGTTGCTGCCAAAACTGAAAGATTCAAAAACACTTTCTTTTGGGATTTGAATATCAAACTATTTAATTTCAAGGTTATGTCGTTTAATTTAGTAAGCAGACTACAAAATGCAAAAACTGCAAACATTTCAGTTTTCTAAAATAAATCTATCATCTTAGGTAGATGGAAAAATGAACAACTTGAACAACTGATTAATCATTTCAACATAAGAAATGATATAATCACAGAACTTTACAAGTACCATACTTCTGGTTAGATGTATATATGTGTGTTCTTTAATCTATTTTTCTTATTTCCGTTAACTCATTAATGGACATTATACAAAGCTTTTAGTCGGTAGCCTAGCAACAAGCTGGGCTCCAACACCTTTTTGGATAGCAATACCTAATCTATGAAAAATAAAACTACCGCTACCACTACTAGCGTCATTATTAACTAAACAATTTTTCAGACGCTTGAAAAAACACAAAGTATCCTCACCTAACTCACCTAGAGTAGTGAAGGCTAGAACCCCCAATCCGTGACCATGTGTAACACACTTGTCCAAATACTTAGAGTGTTTACGTGAGACCGCATTAGCTATGGCTTTCTTATAAAAAAATAAATAACGTATTTTATAGCCTAAATGTGGTCACGTCAAGCTTATAAAACAGAGTTTAGACAACTTAGGCAAGATAAATAACGCTCTGGATTCATTTTTGAGAAAGCTAAATCGATGGTTGTGGTTGTTTATTTTTATATTTCTGAGATTGAAAGTTAGAATTTCATCTAACGGTCTTAATTTTCTTATCATATCATTAATGTCCCATTAATTTTTCATAATTAATGTTTTATTAATTTCTTATAATGAATATATATCCCATTATTCATAGATCCTAATAAATATATATCTATCCGTTAATAAATAATAAATTTGCTAAAAATAATAGTGGTGGTTGTGAGGTGTTTGTGAGTGGCGGTGGGCGGTGGTAGTACAACAAGAAATAGCGATAGATGGTTCTTATGATGTTGGTGGGTTTTGTGTAGTGGACAATTTTAATTTCATGTTAGTTAACGTAAACTCTGTTACAATACAAAATAAAAAATAAAAAATGTCAAACTTAATAAGTATCGGGATTGTCACTTTACGTAGTAACAAAAAATGAACGGTACATATTTTTATCGAGCCAGTGCTATTATGGTGTTGGTTAAGCTAGCTTATATAAGTGGCGGTTCAGATTCGTACTTGCAAAAGATAAATTCATGTTTAACATTTTTCCCAATAAAATGATAGTGATCGTGCATTATTTGGATACATCTGTTTATTTATTTTTTGCTGTAATAAATTTAACTCTCATGAAATTGCTAGGTTTCAAGGTTCATATGAATCGTCTCTATGCTACCCTATACTATATTGGGGTAATTTTTTTTAAAGTTTTCAATTCTATAAACTTTGTTAATTTCTTAATTTGGATTTTGAAACCTTGGGTATTCAATGAAGTATTTTTTTGAGTAATCGATATATATAATATAAATTAGCTGAATGCAAGAGGTTACGGTTTTGTTAGATTTTCCCCTTTATGATATTGTACCTATATTTGATTTGATATGAGGTTTAGATATATTTGGATAAGCTTCGGTGTTACCACATACAATTTACAATGATTTCAGCATTTCTATCTATTATGTTGTTTATTAGATTGGTCTTTGTAGTATTTTATAGATGACCCATTTTTAGGTTCATATTTCGGGTCTACATAGTATGAGTCAAACCGTTGAAGCTCAAAATGGGTATATCCCTTAGAGCATCTCCAACGGGAGTTTCTAAAATTCCTATATTATAGGCCACCTAGGATTTTTACACTTTTTGTAAAAAAAACTTCTCCAACGGAGATGTGAAGGAGAGTGTGAAGATGACGTGGTAAGTTAGTTATTAGGACATCCTCTAGTCCATCCTTTGGTTTCAGAGGTTCTTGTGGAGGATGTAATAAATCCTAGTCATATATCTTAACCAATCGAAATAAAGTTAGAGCATCTGCAATTGTAACTTGGTGTGCATTTTTTGTGGAAGTTGTTTTTTCTAATGTAAAGACCAAATTTTCCTTAATTTGATGAGATGAAAGAAAAACATCTCCAACCACAAAGTGTATTTCTTTAGTTTTGAATTTTTTAAATCATTGATCCAAATTATATATCTAATCACAGCCATAGATAATGGTGAGCAGGATGTTCACATCATCTAAGAGAACCTCTAAAACTAGAGGATAGCTTTGAGGACCTCTAAAACTAGAGGATATTCATATCCTCTAAGAACACCTCTAAAACTAGAGGATAGCTTTGAGGATGTCTACATAACTACCAGACACATCATCTTTACTTTCTGACTTCACATTCCCATTGGAGATGATTTTTTGGTTAAATCACTAAAAATCCTACATGGCCTTATTTTTAGGATATTTTTAACGTCTCATTGGAGATATTCTTATGCTAACAGAAGATAAAAAATAAAAGTAAAGGAAATATTTCAACCAATTAGACGAATCTAAATGGATTACAAAACATTTATCATTGGAGATAATTTTTCTCAAATTCCTAAATTGTAAGAAAATTTTGAATTTACATTTTAAAAGAACACCAACCACGTAGGATACACACCACAATCCATTGGAGATGCTCTTATAGGTGATTACCTCTAGAAAGCACATATTTCTTATCTATGCCAAAATATTCGGTTTTAATCGTTATCTGAAGTTATTTACTATTAGAATTATAATTTATTGAACTGATTTTTTATCGAATCACAACAGTCAGAAATTCATGAATTTTTCACTCTTCCTATTTCCCAAGGTGAAAGGTAAAATATGAAATTATTGTTGAAATATCCTCTAATTCATGATTTTGATTAGTGCATGCAGATTTGTTTGCTTGGATTTTTCTGTCATGATTTTTGGTTTCATTTTGCTGCATTGTTTGTACCCAAAATAAATTCTAGGCACAAAACACGATGATTGATGATGATGTTGCGAAATTAGGGTTAGAAAAAAGAAGATAAATTGAGGAAAAATAAAAGGAGACAAGAATTTAACGTGGTTCGGCAAGTGTTGCCTACATCCACGGATGGAATCCCGTAGGGAGAGATTTTATTGATATGATGATTACAATAATTCTTGAAAGGTTAGCAAACCTAGAATCCTCCGTTTTTGAGTTGGATTTTTAGCCTCTATTTATAGGCAAAAAACCCTAAACTAGTTCCTTAATAACCCTAGATTTGTAGTTATCCAAAATAACCACCTGGATTTGTACTCATCCTTTAATATTTGTATATATCCTTGAAGATCCATGGCAAGCCCAAAATGCTATTTCTTCCAAGGCAAGCCCAAAATGCTATTTCTTCTCTCCTTCTCGCGCAGGCCCAATAGAAAGCAAATCCAAGTTGGTTTCACTATTTTGCTCATAACTTTTTCGTCCGAACTCGGGATGACCTAAATCTTTTTGTGTTGGTTCCGTAATTCAATTCTCCTCATAATGTTCATGTAATTCTTGGATTTGAATGGTTTTTGATCACTCTTGACACTTGGTAATCAATGTTCTCTTTTTGTAGCTTTTTTTCCACTTTTCTTGGCTCTAAACACTTAGATACTTGGAGTTCTTCACTTCTTAGCTCCTTTGTATCTGTTTTCAATATATTACGGATGAATTATCTAATATAAGATATACAATAGAAAACAAACGTAATGACAAGTAATAGTTAATATAAGCATGGATTTGACCATAAAAATATGTAAATTTTGCACTTATCGGCGTCATGGTTCCGGAACCAACTATGAACCAACATGACTTTTGAGAGTAGAAAGTTACGTCTTAGTTCCTTCGACATTTTGACCAAATCCAATTGGTCGAGGTTATCCTAGCTAAAGTTTAAACTCAATTTCTCATCAGGTGTGTACATGTACTTGAGTCACTTATGAGAAACATGATATCTGTTAGAGCACTACTCGGTCAAACTCGCAAGTTTTTCAATCTCAAGCTGGTTGTCAATGTTAGTTGTACAAAACTATATCTTGATTTCTAATCTACTAAAGTCAAGTCTCGGACTAGGATTAGAGTATGATAGTTGAGCATTAGACATCACAAAATAACCTTAGAAGATTGAAGACTGAAGATCAAATGAAGACATTTTGAGAACTTCATCGACAAAGAGGGATGTGAAGAATAAACCATCCTAATTACTCACGATATTACCATTTTATCTTTATCAGACTATGTCGTATGATTTTAGTAGATTTCATATTGCAGAGAAGAAGTGTCAAGTCAAGATTGTCTTGTTGAATATCTCGAAATATGATTCAAGCAATAGATATTTATAGATCCTTAGCAATATTAGCGAAGAATAATTTATTATTCAAGAACTAATTTTATTTTGATTTGATTACTTGGAAATTTCCCAAGCAATGATATTTCATATATGTGACGAATAGGAATGTTGCAAAACTGGAAGAGATTTTTTCAGAACAACTGAAATCTGGACACAAGGTGGGTACGAATACCCAATACTTGTACCCTAGAAATCTGAGTTTTTGAACGTAAGTAGGTACCTAGTACGCGTATCCCGAGGGCCTGAATTTGTAAACTACTAAGGGTACACATACCCAAAGACGTGTACCCTAATACCTTAACTCGCGAACTGGTCCATATGTACGTGTACCCCCCCACCCCCACAAACACACACACCTACCCATGTGGCATACTTTCCATGAACTATATATCATTGTACATGGTTCAAGTTGAATGGACCATAGTGTATGATCTATGTAATCCCAAGATGAACTTCTCACATGCTTACATGAACTCCTGTTGATGGTGGTTTTTAGCTTAGGACGAAAACTGTAAAAGTATGTCTACCTGATCCGGCATCAAAAGTAGTAGACCTTGATATGTCTGTATTCCGCAAGGAATTTGAAGAATATATCGAAAAATGATGAGTGCCTATGCCTCTCTTCATATTGTATTAAAACTCATGCTCATAGATGAATTGTTTACTAGTATAGAGCCTAATGAGTATTTGAAGCTCCTAGCTGCATTATCCACTAATGCATGGCCTGTTGAGTATTTTCCCATGCTATATTCCCCAGTTAAACTCTTAATACTGACATGACATGACAATTAATGTTTGCTCGCAGCAGAGTAACATGAATTTCCCGAAGTGTCAGGATTAAGATACGCATGAAGGTACTCAATCAGAAGCACGCAAGTTGCACTGCTCTTTGAGATAAAAATTAGTGATTTTGTGCCAGCACGGAAAATTCACCAAAAATTGATTAATTTTGTGTCAGCACAAAAAATTCAATTTTCGAACCTAATCAATTTGCAAAAATTAGGTTTTTTGCGGTTTGCGCAATATCTCGAACCTTATTGGTAGAGACCAAACCTAGGCAAGCTAGGAAATTGATCCTCCATGGACTAGTAGGAGCAAAATCCTACCAAAAGTAGAAAGCAAGAAACAAAGAGAAACTACGGAAAATAAGGATAGCAACAAAAGGAGGCGCGGCCACATCACTTGGCCGGACAGTTTGCCCTAGCAGGCGCTACCCGTGGCCGAACGGCCACGCCCCATATTATTGCGTGATGGCCCCTCATTCTCATCAACCAATCAAAACGCTTTAAATGCGCATCACGCACTTTTGATTAAAAGTGGAAGTTGGCTGGTCGCACGCCTAATTATTTAAGGAATTGAACATAGGCTTCCCATGTCAGTCTCAAAATGATCACGACCATACGTTTTGGCCAGCCGATTCGACGAGCCTGGCCTCCTCCCAGCACAGCCAGACAAGCTCCATGATACTCACTAGCGTCCCCACTTTTATTCCAACCAATAGGAATTCTCATAGCACGCCCGCAACAACCCTAACCGCAAAAACAAAAATTAGGCCGATTGCGCGGATGAAAAGGGTTCAATGGAATTAAGACCGCATATGGTGGTCTTAAATCAATCGTTACCGTCCGACTTCGCCAGTCGAATTGACCGGCCTAGATTTAATCCTAATCAACGGGCAAGGTACAGATGTGCTCACCAGCGGCCCAGCTATAGCTATGGCCGATCGAACTGCTCCCAGCTCGCAGCTAACACTTAAAATCGTTGGCTCAAAATAGGTTGGCCACACGGCCAAAAACCCTAATTTATGTTAGCGGCAGCACATTACTGTCGCAAAACGATCTCGGTCGTCCAACTTCGCTAGCCGAATCGACCGTCCTAGATTTGATGTTAATCGACTGGCAAGGTACGGATATGCTCACTGGCGGCTCATGTATAGTTTTGACCAATTGCACTTCTCCAAGCTTTCCAGCAACGACGCGATATGCTTACCCAAAGAGCGCCGGCCACACGGATTTAAAAGCCTCAGGTTCGACCAGCGGCAGTGTAAAACTGCCGCAAAGCAATCCTAGCCACCCAACTTCGCTGGTTTTGATGGTGGTTTTTATCTTAGGGTTAAAATCGTAAAACCTTGCATCTGATGTGACGTCACTCTACAAGGAAACAGATCCACGTGTGCTAAGCTCTCCACTGGCATACTTATTGAGACGCTCAATATACTTACATGAAATTTATCCAGACTGGCGAATCCCAGATGTTCTGTAAATTTCGGCGCCTCACGTATATTCACTTAATATAAGTTCCTCTGAATGTCTTTTATACTATGTTCTCCGGCTGAACCCTTAATGTTGATATGGCTGAACCCTTAATGTCTTTTATACGTATATTCACGTATATTCGCAGCAGAGTAGCACGAATATCCAAGTATCAAGGATAAGGTCTTTGCATAAGGTATTCGAATCAGAAAAGCATGCTGCTCTCTGGAAATGAACTTAAAAGAACTTTGTGTCAACACATATAACTCAATCAATCGTCCTGACTAACTTACAGAAGTTAGAGTTTCGCGCCTCGCGCAATGTACCAGACCTTGCTTGTCAAAATTAATCCTAAGTAATTAATCCGCCATGGATTAGCAGGTGCAGAACCTCCCCCAGAATAAGAAAACAGGGAGCCGCAACAGCAAAGAGAGGCGTGGCTATGCCTTAGGCCAGATAGCGCCATTAGCCACGCCCCGACCCTATTTCTCTCGACCAATCAGGTCGCTTTAAACTCGCCACACGCACACAAGTTGTGGCTGGGCCCATGCTTGCCGGCCCCACTTCTAATCGACCAATCAGAACGCGTCAAAGCCTCCACACTCTCACCATAAGTGTGGTCGCGCCTTATGTTTGGCCGGCCCCCTTTTGTGTCCAATCAAGTTGCTCTAAACTTGCCACCATACATTAAAGGCTAAACACACCCTGCCGCGCCACCTTGCTAAACTGACAAGCCAAACGCGCCCTACCACAACAACATATTGGTCGGCATGCCAACATGCCACTCTACCGTGGTAGAATGCCAACATGCCACTCTACCGCGACAACTTCGCAACATGCTACCTCGCAAACATGCCACTTCATGACAACCTACCATAAATAGCCACCCACGGCAATTCCTACTCCTATGGCCGTTTCCACACTATGGCCTTGCCATAGTTCCTTTGGAATAGCCATGGCGCCGTTTGCACAAAAGTAGCGCCATGCCGCAGCCGCATGCCACATGCACTAATTAGGGTTTCAACATGCCAAACCATAATTCAGGCAAATTGCTACCAAAGCCAAATAACGTTTCCCAGAGCAAAGGGATTGGCGTAGCAATAGGGCCAATGTTGCTACGACACATGTGGTTACGACTCCACGACGCCAAGTTTTGGCCACGCCAAACCCTAATTCTTCCACGGCGCCTTGGCCACGCCAAGACCTAATTCTTCCACGGCACCTTGGCCACGCCAAGCCCTAATTCTTCCGCGGCAAATTCTTCCATGGCGCCTTGCCACGTCAAGCCCTAATTCTTCCATGTCGAATTCTTCCACAGAGCCTTGGCCATGCCAAGCCCTAATTCTTCCACGGCGAATTCTTCCACGGAGCCAATTTTTAGCTTTGGCCATGCCGCAACATCACTGGCATACCACTATGCCGCGGCTACTGGCATACCACTATGCTGTGACTACTGGCATACCACTATGTCGCGACTACTTGCATGCCGCTATGCCATGGCTACACCACTGGCATTCCATTAGCATGTGGCTGACGCCACTTCGCTATACAACAAGATGTGGCCATAATCAATGGCCATCCTTCTTCATGAGATGCAATCTCAGCCATCCAAGTTCACCACCGAACTGATGGAATTGTAGCAACTCTTAAGCGACCAACCGCCTAAACCCAGCAACCATGGCTACGTCAGGCGCCACTTGCACCATCGTGCCACTGGCATGCACAAGTCATACCGCAATGCCACTGCACCATTGTCAGGCGCCAACACAAGGTATCCACAATCAACGGCTACCCTTATTCATAAGATGCGATCTCGGCCATCGAAGTTCGCCACCAAACGGGTAAGCTCGCGACAAGTTTTAGGTGACTAGCCAAAACGAGCCTAGCATCACATGCTATTTACCTGCGGTAAGCCTCTCGATTTTAACTTGCCACACGTAGCAGAGTGCTACATGTTTTCCACGAAAACACTCGAGACATCAAAATATGTCATAAACTGGGGGATGCTCATCAGGGTATTGGTCTGGCGGTTTACAGCGTGCGGCGTGCAATGCGCCCGTTACAAGAAAGGGTCATGAAGTGGGATAATTAGTGGTGGTGAAAAGTAACGGTGTAAACAATTCATTTCCTTCATCATGGAAGCGTAATGACTGGAAGTTACACGAATTCACTTCCATCATCATGGAAGCATAACGTCTAACAGTTACACATTACTCTTTTCTTCCACCACTCAGTCGTTTCCACTTCCTACGATACCAGGGTACGTTTCACTATGACTTGTATAAAAAGGTCTCACCTATTTCCACCAAACAACAAGTTTTGGTCAGGAGAACAATACAACATCCAGAAATCATCTGATAGCTTTTTCATCCAGCTAGCAGTTTAACTTTCTGATACAAGTCACAAAAGGCCCACACTTCCAGAATCAACTATTCTGGTCTCAACACTTTCTTCGCTTCCCTCCCTAAGACCAACCCTTCTCCTTCACTTTGTGACCGAAGCAAGCCTGGAATGGCCATTTCTTGGTTTAGGGCAGGATTGTATAGATTGATCTCTCGAATTAAAAGTACTCCCGTGAAGTACATTGTTTAGGGTTTAGATTCGTTTCTCACCTACACACACCCAAAATTACCAAAATCAGCAAATGGTTTCACCCTCAAACAATTGGCGACCACAGTGGGAGATTAATCTCTCGGTTACGAATTCAACTCTCATTCCCATCATACTACCACCGAATGCCATACTTTGAAGCGTATCGTCCAAGAAAAGAGGGGTTTCAGGAGAATTGCGTCTGGGAACTAGAGATTCTCCATCTTACTATGGATCGACATAAAGATGTTCCACCGATAATAAAGAATGACCTGGGACTTCTCGTGGCAAGAAGGGCGTTACGTAAAGACTCGGATTTACTACCTGAAGACTCAGTTCTGGTGAAAGACCCTAAAGCGAGTAAGTTTGCCAGATGATGTTTACACGACATATTGTTTGGATTTTCACACTTATCATGGAAGTCGATGACCCAATCATCCCAAGATTTCATATCTCTTCCTTTCTCATGCAACGTTCACGGTCCTGAATGATTTTTCTACTTACATTTGTAATTCATCTTTTGACATATCAATTGATCAAAAAGCCATTACTCCAAAAATAATCCAAAACTCTTATAAAAAGCAATCATCTATCAATCCAAAAACCAGAAAACCATACCATAAACTAGGAATTTCTTTTGCCTTCAAAATAAAAAAAAAAACCTAAGAAAAGAAGTTCAGAAAATAAAAGTATTCAAGGAAAGTTGCCTAACAACGGCTCGTTCTTCTTGGAGAAAATGTCCTTCATACTTTGAAGAGCTGCTTGCTTCAGCTTCAATTCCTGGGACAACTTCTCGACTTCTACCTCCTGTTGATTAATTAAATCATGGAAGGACCATCAATCGCTTGACTGCTGCAGCCTTTGGATCTCGGAAAATCCCTCCTGAACTGTGAAGCATTAAACTCAAAGTTTACACACATATCCGGTGGAACTCCCGTTTGAGATTACATCTCCGTAAACGGTGTGACCAAATCACCTTGCACATATCACGAATTGAAGATAATATTTCTTCCACCCGCTTAACCAACGCGAACCGTCTAGTGATCTTCTTGACTGTTGCGATGTGTCCATATCTCTCCCATATTCTGGTATACAAATCCTCATGCTTAGCCGGTACACTGAAGCCTCCATTCAACACGTGAACTTCATGAGGAATCGAGAATGGAGGGTCGAAAGTGGCGCCTGCAATCGATTCCGCGACCAGCAAGGATTCTTTGGCTACAATCGCGCCCGCAGCCGTGGGGGCATTTTCCATCATCTGAAGCATAGCAGCGTCTTCACAATGATCAGTTTCCATCTCCGGGTTGCTAATAGGTACGGTTTCCATGACTGGAGACATTGTTACGCCTTCATTGTCGTGGATCTCCATCTCAGAGTTATTTTCGGAAGCAGCCTCTTCCTGTAAATATCACCAATTAATCATTTATCTGGTATAAATAAATAATCCAACACAAAAGTGTGGAAAACTCACCGACTCATTTGTGGGTCCACTGGAAGAAGACTCGCTGTTATATTCATAAGTGCTCCTCTCATCACCGGATCTCGAGCTTTCTTCCTCTTCGGATTCTTCTTCAAGAGATTCAGTCTCGTTGCCTTCTTTCTCAAGAAGAGCCATTTTTTGGCCGTGGGAAAGTGTGGCAAAGATATTCGAATTACCAAACCCCTGAGTCAAAGAAAAAAAAAATAGGAGTCAGTTGCGAAATGGAAAACTTATTCAGCCAAGTCTGTGAGGGAATCATACACACCTGCGTGTTGAAAGAACTGAAAGTCACAAGAGCCGTCGAATCCGATTGGAAGCTACCTGCACGATTTTTTCGACCTTTGATCCTTTTTATGGAGACTGTCTGCATCCAAGCTAGAGGATTTTCGCTTGCCCGAAGGAAGCTCTTTCAACAATTTATGCTTCGCTAGAACCGCAGTGGAAGGTTTACCACACGGATTTGTCACAACATCCTGCACGAACTGATGAATGGCGAGGAACTCAGCTTGCCAGAAGATATTATATTTGGGAGTCGTCACAGGTTTTTGTTCTAAGAGCAAGAAGGGAAGACTTTTATCCGGTGCAAAGACGATGTAATCAAGAATAGCGGGTAACGATTCATCTGGAGCTGTCAGCGGGCGACGGAATGTGACTCCCTGGTCAAAGCCCATATGTCGAGCAGCCCTGTCAATGTTGTAAGAGACTACTCCACAATATCCTCTGAAAAAAGATGGCACATACCTGAGATATGCGGCTTTCGCAAGAACACAGTTTCTCCAATGCTCATATTCTCGTCGGCGGAATGCAATATCACTTTCGGTGCGGAAGTAAAAGTGTCTCGGTTGAACTATGGAGGCATGGGTCGTGGCCCAAGGACGAAAGTTAACCGCATGCGAGTTGTCAAGAAAATCAATGAGCTTTGCGCCGAGTCTTGGACGCCTCCAACCAACGTAGTATCCTAGAACCGCCATATGCATCAGGAAACAAGGTTCTCGGGTTAGGAGCGTAATTTTTGAAATGCTCCCAAAACTACGCTTGAAGAAAGGCGACGTGGATATACGAGTCCAGTTTCATATACCCATTAGAGACATACATGTCTGCTACTAAGTGATCCAGATGAGTGTACAAAGAGCCAAGAAACAAACCGCCGATGGGAAGAGCAATGCCTTTCGCTAGTTTGATAGCAATTTTGACGAGCTTCTGTCTTATCTCGTTCTTACCAGAGCCATCATCGAAAACAACTCTGGATAGCCACAGAATGAAAAATGAAGCAACATGGAGTGTATCATCCAGCACTTGATCCGACTCCGGCTCATCAGGGAACCACTCAGACACCCACCAGTTATAGAAAAACCTTTCCTCATTCTTTCGAACATATTCCGCTGCTTTCGTGACCAAAGCGGCGTGCATTTTTTCTTCTTCCTCAGACAAGACAACATCAAGTTTCCCAATTATTGAAAGACTCAACATAACGGCTACGCTTTCCAAAGAAATAGTCATCTCACCCCATCTACATATAGCCGTGTGAGTTCCCGGGCACCATCTGGAGATGCAAGTAATCAATCCTGCAACATCTTTTCGATTTGAAGTGCCGCAGACGCCATGACAGCATGCATGATTTGTGCCTCAGTTAGGTTGGACTTTACGTGGTCGCGGATGTTTATGGGTGAAAACTATTTCTGCCGGTTTTGGTAATTTGGGATGTGTGGATGAGAAATGAGTCTAAACCTTAAACAAATGCACTGCGCGGTGAGTGCTTGTAGATTTGAGAGATCAATCTGTGCAAGTCTGGCCTAAACCAAGAAATGGCCGTTCCAGACTTGTTTCGGTCACAAAGTGAAGGAGATGGGGTTGATCTTAGGTAGGGAAGCGAAGAAGGTGTTGAGAATGTGAAGGTGTTGGCTATGAATGACTTGTATCAGAAAGCTGAACTGGCTTGCAGGGTGTAAGCTATCAGTTCCGGTGTTTGAATACGATTGTATCAACACTTGCCTCTGTTGTCTGGACTTGTTCTCGTTTAAAAAGGATGGAGAACCTATTTATACAAGTCTTTTAACCTAAACTTCGTATCTCGTGGGAAGTGGAGAAAGTAGAGTGATGTAGTAGTGGAGTAATGTGTTAGTGTCACACGACCAGGCTTGCCCACTTCTCCCATCATCACTTAACCGTCCATGACTTCCTGACACGCTCTTGTGATGGCGCATTGTGTCCGCACGCCGTAAACCTCCGCACCAATACCCCGGTATGTATCCCCCAGTTTGTGACATGATTGATGTTCTGGAATATGTGGGTCGTGGGACCCACAAAAGGTAGCATGTAATGCTAAATTGAATAACTGCGTTATTCAGAGGTCGATACTTGTGAAGTATCGTGTGTATTCTATGCTTGTCCGCATCATGGTGTGGTAAAGTAACGGGTGGTGATCACCAAGACGCCTTATCGACCAATCAACTCTCGACTGTGGTTGTATAACCAAGCCGGTGAAGTTGGACGGACGAGATGATCTTTGAGACACTCATCTGCGACCGTTGATGGAATTAGGGTTTTAGAAGAGGTGCGCAAGCATCCCTCTTCAGCCTGGTCGAATCCAAGCTTGGGATACGATTTTGGCCAGGCCGATCGTATATACGTGTAGACGGCATGACGGTGTAGGCGCCCATACCCCATTATCTCACGAAAGTGTGATCTGGACCACTCAATTCGTCCGGCAAAGTCGATTGGTCGAGATCAGCCATGGCATGCAAAAACGAGTGCAAACAAAAGCCGCGCATCGTGCCTACCACGGTCGCCGCGTTCCAAGACGGCCAATCTTGGTCGGTCTTGGCCGATCGGTCTCGGCGTGTAGGTGATAGGCTGATGTTCACGCCTATACCGATCGGGTCCCATGAAAACGTGATCTAAGTCACTCAAATCGTCCGGCGAAGTTTGAGCGGTCGAGATTAGTTTGCAATTAGGAAGTGTAACCACGCTAGTTTGGGCGGACGATTTGGGATAACCGGCATGGTATGCCTTGGCCGACCAGTGAGGGGGTAGATGGGTCCACGGTGGTCATGTTGGTATGACCGGACCTGCTTAATCTAATCTTGGACCCTTCATTCGTGCCGGAGAAGATGGACGCTCGTGATGCTCATAAGACCATAATTTTGGGTTTCACGGCCGTGCATCATGCTCCATTCGGGCGTACGAATTGGGATGACCAACCATGGTTGGTCCTGACCGGTTGGTCAAGTATGTAGGCGATCCCACGGTGATTGTGTTGACATGCTCTAGGTCTTTTGAATTTACATCTACACCCTCCATCTATACCTGCGAAGATGGATGGTTGAGACTGTTTTGTGACACATGTAATGTGCCACAAACCCTAATTTAGGGTTTTCCGCCCATACCACTCTGGTTTGGACGTTTTGGCAAGCTATGCCAATCTTTTGGGGAGGCCGACCATGCGGGGTCCGTGTTGGTTCGGCAGCGAATATTCCATACCTGCTTGGGGGTTATGGAATTGATATGGGCCATCCAATCATGCTGGTGAAGTTGGATGATCGAGATCATTTACAGACTGATGCGGATAGTCCGGATGCTCAATCGGGCTAGTATAACACACCGAGAGTTGATCAATCGGGCTAGTATAACACACCGAGAGTTGCAGCCTGTACGGGTATTTCGTACATGCTTTCATTATAATGCTTGGAGGTTCGTGTTGCTCTGCTGAGAGCAACACTCAGTCGTCATGCCGCACTGATAATGAGTACAGGAAATACAAGGCTGCTTACGCATTAATTAATAATGCTATAAATCACAGGGTATATGGGATTGTTGCTACATGCTCCAACCTGGATGAATTTCGTGTATTTAATTCACAGAATGGGATTGTTGTCACATGCTCCATTCTAGGTGAATTAGTAAAGTGAAGAAGTATTCAACACTTATTAATGGCTTTATCTTTTACAAGATGTTAGCGCATAATTTTCTGGTTTTTACAATTTTAACCTTAAATGAAAATCCACCATCAACAGCGGCTCATCATAAATTTCATCCAATTATCATAAGAGCGCAATGGACTATGACAGATTTTGAAATCTATGGGAGAAGCTGGATACTCTTTTTTCTGAAGGCAAAACCTCATTATGTGCCCTGGAGTGACCGACTGAACTTCTCCATCATTCTCTGAATCAGTCAGAAGAGTTGCCACAAATTTGGGATGGGTCCTTGTAATCGTAGCAGACTTCGTTAAGAACTCATCATCTGTGTTCGGTTTGGAGTTGTTGACACTTCTCAACGCGGTGGCGGAACTACTTTCAGGTGACATCTTAACAAAATTCCTTATCCTTTTGAAGTAACTACAATGAAGCAAAGCAAAAAATTACTACTTTGAAGAAAAGCATACATGAAGATTTTATCAAAAATTACCACAATCAAGAGTCAACAAATGGGGACTGATGTCTACTCAACGAGATACACGTGACGTCGCGGAAAGTACACCCTTGCCGAAACTAGATAATGTCACGGGGAACATGTGAAGTCGCGGAAAGTATGACCTCGCCAAGTCACGCATGGCCCAAAACCGTGCACACGGCCACGAGAGGAAAAGGAAACCCTAAAATCTAGGTTTTCACGGGAGAAGAACTAATGGCAGCCACCCATCCATACGCGCCTACTTTGTATAATAATTGGCCTCTTTACTTGTAGTTGCAGGAAATCCCACACTACACCCCTCACTCGAATTTGTTTGATTAATCCATTTGAAGATGAGTAACAATGTATTTTATTAATTGTTTTCTTGAAAGGTTTACAAAGAAATGTAGAAGCAGCTAAAGAAATTACAATCACTCTTAATTTTCTCTCTCTAATGACTTGCTAAACAATTCAAAAAGAACCCCCAAACA